>WWET01000194.1:865367-878280 GCA_011038615.1 Limnodynastes dumerilii | reverse complement strand
GTCTCCTGCTTCTACTACGCGACGGGCTCTGCTCGATTGACGCTGATGTGACCTCAGGTCACTGCAGCATCAGGGGGAGGAGCTGCTGCACTGCATCTGCCTGTCACACAGGACAGGCAGAGCAGAAATGACAGTAATGGACGCTGCTGTGAAGCTGTGTAAGGTGCTCTCATCAGAGTGATGAGAGCACCTTACTTTTTTTTTTTACAGCAGCGTTCATTTCACTGCTGACAGGCAGGGAGCGGGGGGATGAGCACCTGGATGCACCACATCCCCCTGCGGAGTGGGTCCCGCCGGACCCACTTGTACCTCAAATTTCTAGTCGCTAGTCAAAGCTAAAACCCTAACGAGTGCCACCTCGTATATCGGAACACTCGTATGTCGGTTTGCTCGGTAGTCAAGGTTTTACTGCACCTGTTACAGTTCAAGTGTGGCTATCTCAAAATTTGTGGGTGCAATGGGAAGGCAACCTCCCCAACCCACCTCACAATGGTTCTTACCAGCTGTTCCTTAATATGGCTGGCAGCAGGGCTGGTTCCCCAGGGGAAGGGGTAAGGCCATCAAGAATCTGTGCAGGCCCTCCTATGTACAACCAGCCCTTGTACCAACAGCATTACGTTCCAGTATGTAGACAGCATAAGGCAAAACACTGTGGAAAGATACTGCATCTTGGATAGAAGGCAAAGAAAATAAGCTGAATGGTACATTATTCCATTGTGCAGAATTTCTACTGTGTCAGAAAGCATTTTTACCATGATAAAATATTAAAAAGACATCTAGACTCTACATTGTGAATACTAGTTACTCACTCTGGATCCAGGTACCACTTCTATCATTAGGCCACAATACATTTCTTCACATCTATCGCCCTCTATCTGTATTATTGGCTTGCCAATTCCTGGTACCTTATCGGTTTGTCCACCATATTTTTATAGATCCATGTATTTGGTTCTACTTCCACATCTTTTCTATGACAGCCATCTAGCACAGAGTATCTGATTAACAAAGATCTTAAAAAATTACTCCAGTACTGTAAAACGATACCTTTGGTGTTGGAATAATTTCTCTCTCTTTACGATGATTTTTTTAAGGAATAAGAAAAAATGTTTAGGTCACTTTTAGTAGGGTTTAACGGTGTTCACAAATCTTAGGCTCTCTTTGTAAACAACTACTGTTTACTACAAAATTCCCACCACCACCCTGTTCTAAAAACTGGAAAGAAAAACACTAAACCACACACCTGCAACTCCTAATTAACAGAGCGCTCCTCTAAGGTGATCTGTAAAAGGTCATTCAGTGCATCGAAGTATTTTCTTTTGCAAACTTTCCTCATTAAACTGAATAACATTCTTCAATAGAAGGCTATTTCAACCTACAGAGTACCAATGGTTTGTATAGCACGCCTATGTTAGGACCTGCACAGATGTAGGTTCTGCTAGTCTCTAAACAGAAGTCTACAGTTACAGGACAGTAGAACAAGATTTTTATTGGAGGGTATAAAAAATACAAACTCAAACAGGAAAAAAATAAAATAAACAGAGATCAGGTCTATTGCACCAGTTTCTAAAAATAGAAAATCAAAAGATCTCTTTTATAAGCCAACATTTTTTCTGCTGAAATGTCCCAGACATAACCACAGATTTTGGACTTTTACAGTATAAAAGACCCTTTAGAAGACACAGAAGGAGTGAGCCACAAGCAGTTACTTCTATCAACATAAAATGCTTCACTGCTCACAATTGCACAAAAAACACTACTCTGAAGCATCAAATGTTTGGTACAGTTAACTTACAGGTGTACTTATAGCTAAATCAAACATACAACACTTTGTTATTGCATTAAAGGTGCAATTAAAGTAAACGTGCTGTAACCCAGATATTGACTTCAACTAACTCAGTGCAAAACAAGCACAGACATTTAGCACAAAATTAAATTAACATATGTCACGATAAAGATGTTTGTCGTAACTGGGTTATGTTTTGCTTATGTACTTATGCCAAATTCAACACCCAAAACAGGTTCAACAGTTGCTCACATTCCAAAGATTCATCAGCAAACTACATAGGGAAATAGGATGACTAACACCACTTGTCCTATCAGTAATGTTGCGGAAACAAATTTATTCTCTCCTTAAGAAAGCAGAATTTATCATTCTCGTTTCAATATAATTTGGCTTTATGAAAATAGTTTGGAACTTTTCACGTGTTCTACAGTTCTTAGGTCTCTGAAAACTCACTTAGCTACATGTTCCAGGACTCCCCATCACCAATATTTTGTTTTCATTTTTTTGGGATAGTAACAATTTGAACTGACTTTTAATGTTAATAAAAATAAGGACTGTGGCATTTACCAGTATGTTTTGTACTTAATACTAAAACTCAATCTTGAGACAAGTGGCTCATTCTATTATTCTGCATGTTTTAGCTGCAATGAATAACAAATAATTTACTATAGACCACAAAATGCAACACCCAATCCTACACAAAGGAGTGGAAGATAATCAATATGTCCTCAGATTCCCTGTCATGTATCATTTGCTAAATAGGGCTGGCTGGACCATATGCTGCATCCGAAGTTTAAGTCTAACCACAATTGTTGGTGGCAACAGTCTGCCCAAAGCCATGGAGACTGCTTTTCTTGGCTTAACATAAAGGATTCCCCCTTAAAACTGGTGTGTCCAGTGCAACAATTCCCATAATAAAAAGTGACATCTTCCGGATATTATTCTATCAATTTACCCAAAGACAAAACCATATTATGTTCAAAACATTAACAAAACAAACCTAAATTCTTGTCAAAACAAAGATGTTAACATTTTAAATAACCAGAAAAAACTTAATATGATGAATGATGAACTGTCCATATTTCCAACTCACTATGATTTTGTCAACCTAGTATATTAAAAAAAAACAACTTTTTTTTACTCAAACAATCTAAATTTGTCATTTTAAAATAATCTCCTCTCCTATGAATAAAAAAAAAAAAACAACAGCCAGCTGCATTTTGAACAAAACACAAACACCAAAAGACATATGAAACAATGAGAACACGAGGGCATGAATATAAACTGGAGGGTGGTAGATTCAGAGGAAACGTGTGGAAAAATTACTTCACTGAAAGGGTGACAGATAAGTGAATAGCCTCCTATCTGACGTGGTTGAGGCTAACACAGTAGAACAGTTTAAACATGCTTGGGATAAATATAAGGATATCCTAAACCTTAAACTAAATAGGGTCTAGGGTCAGTAAAGTTTTAAATAAACAACTGGGCAGACTGGATGGACCATGTGGCTCTTATTTACCTCATGGTGGTGATTTGCTCCCGAAGAAGATTGAGCAATCTCCTTGGTATCTAGAAGCAAGGGGAAGAGTGGATTAGGGCTGGTTGAGAGCTCAGTGGATAGCTCCAAACCACAGCTTGTGGATCAAATGACCCTGCAGTCTTTTTTATTTGTCTCAATATTCTCTGGCACTATATTTTAACTAAATCCTAATTCAAAGTTACATTTTTAATAGTGTGCACCAAAAATGTGGCTCAGTTTTTTTTTTTTGAGACTTTTAGCTTCTACTGCTTTGTACAGCAGAAGGAAAGGAGCCTGACACAGACGCAGGAACCACCGGAGGGACAGCAAAGGTAAGTTCAATGTAGTAACCAGGCTGAGGGATAATGGGGGAGCTGAACAAATGCTGAGGAATACTGGTGGGAGCTGGACACATGCTGAGGGATACTGGGGGAGCTGGATACATGCTGAGGAATACTGGGGGGAGCTGGACACATGCTGAGGAATACTGGGGGGAGCTGGACACATGATGAGGGATTTTTATTTTGAAATTTACCAGTAGCTGCTGCATTTCCCACCCTAGGCTTATACTCGAGTCAATACATTTTCCAAGTTTTTTGTAGTAAAATTAGGTGCTTCGGCTTATATTCGAGTACATACGGTAAGTGCAACTTTGGATCAGTCCATATAAAACCCAAGGAGAAAGAGAGTGTTGTATGAAACTACATACAGTGATCAACTAAAAGTTTTTCAAGCGTTTTGTCCTAGTATGGGTCCCCGCTAAGAATGGCCCTATTTTGATAGGGCCGTTCTCTCCCAGCCAGTTTCGAACTGGCTGGGATATCGATTGCTTATGCCTCGATGAGGCACAGCAATCGATCCCTAGAGCACTGAACACGGTGCTCAGATAGGTAAGAATGAAAACTAATCCCAACCCTTTCCCTAAATCTAACTCTCACCCTCCCTTCCCCTTTTTTTGTATTTGTCCCTGAGGAAAAGGTGCTTGTGCTTCCCTTAAACGTCAGATTAAAATACTGATTGTTTAAAGTCTGTGAAGTCTGGGAGTGTCCCATTTGGACATATAAAGATTCACGTGCACCCCAGCAAGCTATTGCCTTTTGGAAGGAGTGCCACTTTCTGCATTACACACACATATATACATACATACATACTCTCAGGGATTGCAGCTGAGAGGGGGTGCGGTCTCAAAGTGGCTGTTTTGAGTCCCACAATTGGGACTCTAAAGTTTAGAGTTAGGACCACCCAACAGAGAAGCCTTGTAAGTGGCAGGTGGCTTATATCACATATCTGCAGATATTGGTAACTAATTCTCTGACTTGATTAGTAACTGAGTAATGGCTAGAGTGCCAGGCCTTGTTTGTTTTTGTGCAAATTCCCCTTGCCTTGTGCACCTGCAATATAAATTACTTTATAAACTGATTTGAAGCAACCTCTATCTTGGATGGATATAGATATATATAGATATATATAGATATAGATATATATATATCTATATATCTATCTATATATCTATCTATATATCTATCTATCTATCTATCTATCTATCTATATCTCCTGATAATGACAACAATTGGGACTGTGTGCTTGATTTTTAGTCCCAGTTTGTCTCTGACTGTGACCTTCAAGCAATCTTGAACTGTAATACACTCTTCTAGCAAAAACAAATAAAGCTCACATAGCAAGCTTTCAATCTTAGAAAAAAAACACTTTAGCATTTAAGCAAGTATATAAAATAACTCTTGTGGTTCAAACTCATGATTTCACACATCACATACAGTGGTGAATCTCAAAAATCTGGTGTTAGGTGCTACCCAGGCTGGCTCCTCTGCAAGTACACTGATACATTAAAGATTTATGAAAGCCAGATAAAGGGTAATATGCAGATGTGCAGGGTATGCCATTAGGCACCAAGATATAAGTACAACTTTTTCTCTATTTAAGACAGGTATGTCAAACTCACGGCCCAAAAGCTTGTATTTTCTGTCCCCATCTAACACAGGGAGGTCCGGTGATTGTTGCTGAAAAGGGCCTCTTATCAGCCGCCAAGCAGTTAAACAGGATAGCTGATAGCAAACCTTTTCAGCTATCCAGTGTAACTACTGCATCGGCTGACAGCAGGAAACAGATTGCTTTATGGCCAGTGTCACACAGAAGCTAGAAGACAGCGCGCATCGCAGAGAAGAGACGCAGATGGATAGCTTAAAAGTAAGGAATGTATAAACAGGGGAGGCTGGAGACTAATGAATGGGGAATTACTGGGAGCTGGAGCCATATGAATGGGAAATACTGGGGAGCGGGAGCCATATGAATGGGGAATACTGGGAGCTAGAGACACATGATGGTGGATACTGGGAGCTGAAGACACATGACGCCTTAACCAGTCTTCAAAAAGTGTAGCTGTAAAAAGGTATTTTATTTGGTGTTTACAAAATATATGTCAGAATATACCTTTACGCACATCATTCATTCATTTTATGGTTTGCAAAAGAGAGATAGAGATTTGTAGAGATAAGAGCACATCTTAAAACCAAACCATTTTAACCTGCAATTTCATTATAGTAAGACGGCATATCTTGAAACTACCATTCTACAATTTGGGGAAGGCCCTTTTCTATTCAGACATGACTGTACCCCAGTGCACACGGCAAGGACTATAAAGACATGGTTTAAGGAGTACGGTGTGGACAGACCCGCACAGAGCCCTGACCTCAATCCCATTGAGTACTTTTAGGATGAACTGGAATGATTAACTGGTCTTCTCACCCAACATCAGTGCCTGACCTCATAAATGCTCTACACAATGAATGGGCACAAATTTCCATAGAAGCACTCCAAAATCTTGTGGAAAGCCTTCAAAGAAGCATGGAAGTTGTTATAGCTGAAAAAGTGGACCAGCTTCATATTAAACTATATGTATTGAACACAATGGGCTGAATCCAGACTTAAGTAAGAGCTTGAAATTGAGAGGAAAGTTACTCCTGGGCAAAACCATGTTGATTTCAGGGGGAGTCAAGTTAGTTGTATTCTTTGCATTCCGGGAAACAGCTTTGAATTGCTTACTGCACACAGATACTGACCAGCGTTACTATCACACTGTTATTTAGACTTGGGATAGGAAACATCACCTCTGAACTCTAATACTGTTTGCAACAGATGAAATATGACTCCAGCCCAATGACCTTACAGTCCCTGTTGGTGTATTGGTCAGGCGTCCGAATACTTTTTTTTTTATACAGTGTATGTAAATCAACCCAATAAGCACATTTCTCCTACATTCTGGTGTCTGGCCTGAATACATTCAATTCCTGGCTATTATTGTGTTTATATTTGCATTACCATGCAAGTTTATCTAATAATGTGGCCACTAAATAATAACACATAACATATAACATATATTTGATGCTTGTACTGAAAAGAGCCATTAAAAATTATTTATACAAAAAATCTCTCCAAGTGCATCACTCAGCTAGGCTCCCTGCTTGTTACATGACTGAGGAATTATCTCTTGCTTAACACTTTTCCTAAGCATCCATCCATACATACATCAAGTCAATGAAGAATTTGTCTTTACTATCCCTCTGTATAGTTCAACCAAACATTGCCTTTCCATACATATTGACCTGAAGTCCTGATCACAGTTTGATTGGCTCATTCAGCCCCACTAAGTGCTGTTTCTTATTGAAATCTGTCACTTAGGGCCTGATCCAGAGCTACGATGTTACACTGAGCGCTGTAGCGCTCAGCGTAACATCGCTGCTCTGGCCAGACACTCCCCCTTGTAGGAGCGTATTAACTCTCCCTTACGCCGGCTGAAGGCTACCCTAACTTTAGCCGGCGTAAGGGAGAGTTGATACACTGGGGCGGCGGCGTTAGTACGTTAACGCCGCCCTCCCAGCTTCATTAGCCTCCCTCCCCCCGCCTACCTGCACTAGCTGCAGCGTAGTAACACTGGGGGACGCCCCCTCCAGTGTTATTATGCTGCTGCTACGGATGCTACTCGACGATCGGGCATTTTCGTAGCTACGCTGGGCAACATCTGCCCAGCGCATGCGCAGATTGGCTTTTAAGCCGATCTTATGCTGCTGCCCGGCGTATTAACCCCGGGCAGCGTAGCTTAGGAGGTGTCTAAGAGGAGATATGATTAATATATACATATATTACATATCACATGTAATATGAAAGAACTTTCAAAGGAACATTTTATCCCAAGGACTGTACATAGGACACGGGGATACCCACTAAGGTTAGAGGAAAGGAAGTTTCACAACCAGCAAACGAAAGGATTCTTTACAGTACGGGCAGTCAGGATGTGGAATTTTTAGTTTAACTTGATATGTTTAAAAAAGGGTTAGATACATTTTTTGCAGAAAAGGACATCCAGAGTTACCAGGACGGCAAATGTAAATGAAGGACAGTAGTGGAGCAAGGGATAAATAGGACGGCCATCTTGGGTCAGCAGGGATTTTTATTTATTTATTTTTTCCAGATTGCAACAGTTTGGAGGTTTCTTCATATGGATTAACTTCAAATATAAAGATAGGGATCGCAGGAGATCCAAAATAGGTTGAACTTGATGGACTGTTGTCTTTTTTTCAACCTAATCAACTATGTTACTATGGTCATACGTAATGAACTGCCTAACCTGGCCCATACTGTACAATTGAAATGCCTCCCACCGCCTACAATGTGTATTTACACCCCTTTGTTCGTAGTAACGAGGAAGGTATGTACGATCAGAGTTATGGCGCCTAACACCTGCCGTGCGCATGTGCAGTACAAACAAAAGTTGAACTTACGCAAGCAGCAAGCGTAAATACACTTTCGTACTTAACACAGGATCTGGCCCATAGTGCTTAACACTATGTCTGTGACTGCATAACCATTACAATGCCGCTGGTGTGACCTAGGTCAGGACAGTGTGTGTCATGCCTGCAGAGAAAACACACCATGGAAGAAAGAATAAGGCTATAAATAAGAAATAAGTGTGTGTATGGATTGCTGGACATACAAGGAGAGTTTATTCCTGTAAATTCCTGCAGGGGTCTCTGTGCATTGCTACAATGCTGTTAAGATGGCTCTGCTTGCAGGAGTCATTAAAACACTGCCCTGGCAGCTTAACTTGATGCTGCACTGCAAAGAATTATGGGTGATGTAGTTTCTGATTGACAGAAGTGCATTGTTTCCGCATAGCAGGATGGCAGTGTTGGTTTGTCTTTTAGTAACTGTCTTGTGTCAGGTTGATCATGAGAAACTCTACTGACATGTCCAGCATCAGGCAAGGGAAACCCTTGCCAAGGCAAAGGTACCTAGGGTGAAGGGAGAGAGTTATGTGATGTCGTGCTGCTGTATATCATAGACTGATCATATGTGAAATGACAAGTGTGTGCTGTATTAAATGTCCATGGATGGTCCATGGATGTGTGTAACAACATAGAATGATTATATGTGTAATTTCAAAAGGGGTATCTGGAAGCTATGCCATCAGAATTGACTGGGGAAAGGGGTAATTTTTAATTCTTTTCTCTGCTAATTTCTATAGCTTTTATTATTATTTGCATTGGACTGCTGTGGGGGAAAATGAGAAGAGCTTTTCATTATACCCTTAAAAATATAATATTTTAAAATAAAATAAATAACAGTCCAAAATTAAGTCATACAACTAATAAATGAATATTAATAATAGTCTACTTTGTAATTACAAACTGGACACTTGATAACGATTACGGATCAGATCCACAACCCCGCACGTTTTCCGTACCTATGGGGGTGTATAAATCCGCATGAGAGAGGGGAGAAAACTCCCCCTGTTACTCCTCTCTCTTATATATATCTATATATATCTATATATATCTCTCTATATCTCTCTCTATATCTCTCTATATCTCTCTCTATATATCTCTCTATATCTCTCTCTATATCTCTCTATATCTCTCTCTATATCTCTCTATATCTCTCTATATATCTATCTATCTATCTATCTATCTATATCTAAACAAAACACTTTCTAGTACAGCAATATAGAATCATAGGGTTTTTTTGTGTATTTTTTTTTTATTAATCCAATTGAGTCAAAAGTGTACATTCATAATACCATTGGGAATAACATAAGTAAGATCAGTAACAAACTCATTTCACATTCCAATAGAATCCTAGTTTAATCAAAGTCTACATTATCACATTTTAAACAATTACGAGTGGAATAAAGTGATCAAATTAATCAAGAACAAAAAAAAAGTCAATTATACAATCAATGATTATGTATAATTTTCTTCCAATGAATTTAGCAAGATAAAATAAATAAACAAAAAAGGTTAAAACATGAACATTTTTATGTCTGCCTGTTTTACACAAGTTCTGGGTAAATTTTCACAACGAATTTCAGAAAGCCGTCCTTAACAAGCTGTTGATTATTCAAGCAGGAAACTTGATATTATGCTACTAAAGATTTAAACCTGGACACACAAGTAAAGAATGTACAGACCTTTCAATGATAGCAGGGCCTGACCAAAGTACTGATTTAATTTCATGACTGCTGTGTACAGATAGCTGGCATTACTAAATGCTGCTCTAATATCAACTTGTTAAATTTGAACCCACACTCAGCATATCAGTATACAAGACCAGACTAACTGGAGTCAAGGGAAATATTTTGGGAGCTGTTTATTTTTAACTTGGTTACAATGTTGTACTATAGCTGTATTAAACACATTCAAAATCAAGGCTGTTGTGCACTTTTTAATAGAAAAATCAATGCACTCAACCTTAATTGTCAGAATAAATGTGTTATAAATATATTAAACTGAATTAAAGGACATTCTTTAATGCAAATTATAAACAAAAGAAAAAAATGTTGCAAGTAAACAAACCCTTTTAGTTTTACACAAGAGAAAAAAAAAACACAACCATATAAAATAATTTTACAATAGAATCTTACAGAAATAACATGATATTTATAATGTATCAATAAATAAAAACACCTACCTTGTAGCATTTCACAAAGGGCTTACCAGCCACATCAATGGAGGGGTTTCTTATAGACTGTCTTTTAAAACTACTAATCCTGCTTTCACTTCCTGGTGAAAACTGAATGTGCAAATGGGATGAACCTAATTTTGGACAACTATGCTTAAGACTAGAAGAGGAAAGTTTTGGGAGAGGTCCTTCAGATAAACTCCTTTGGAAAAGGTGGTTTGATTTGTTATTAGAAACACTTTTGTCTCCATTAACAGTGATCTGGCATTCCGTAATTTTATTTGAAGGAGGACACGAAGAAGTGCTACGTAAGAGGCGAATGTGATGATGTGACCGAGTTCCATTGCTTAGCTGGGGTTCCTCGTCCTGCCCACTCAATTTCATATGGTCTTCGGTTGTTTTATTACATGTTGATAATGGTCTCTGGTGAGAAACATGTACTGAAATAAAAGAAAAGCCATCCTCTTCACTATCGGTCTTCTGAAGACCATGTGATGGATAAGCACCCCCTTGTAAGGAGTCATTCAAGTAAAGTGGTTTAACATCTCTAGCTTCACCAACAGTGCAAGTGTTTTTGGAAAGACGAACGCCATTGACAGCTGTCGACAGAAATCCCTTTGATAATGCCTGATCTTCATTTTGTGCAAGCTCATTAGAACAAAGCATAAACTGATAGGAGGTTTGATAGGGGCCTCTGTTTAATGGAGGACTCAAAGTAGTTGGAGAGGTTGGAGGTGTTTCAGATGGACTTCGAGGGAAGATAACCAATGAAGAACAGCGTCTCAGAGGAACTTTTGTTTTTTTCCTTGAAGGCAGACTTGCCCTATTCACCTTTTTGTCTAGTTCATCTTGGTCAAAAGGAAATGCACTTTTACATCTAGGTAAAATATGTTGAACACTATTGTGTTTGGAAGACATGATTTCTGAATTCATACAGGATCCATTGCTAGAAAGTATATTATTAAAATAACTGGCATCACCTAGCGTGCAGCTACTATTATCACTTAAAACGCTATTTGTGCATGAACCTATGTCACTTGTGGTACTTGCACAAGATCCATAATCACTGCTGTTACTACTAAATGACCCATTGTCACTAGTAGCAATGCTACAAGAACTGCCATTTTCAGCTGAGGTGTTACTTGGAAAACTGCTGTCATTTACAAAAGGGTGGCAGCTATAATTCCTGTCCATGTTAGAACTGCAATTAATTCCATCCTTGTAAGCACTGACAAATGAAATGTCTTCTATACCAAGTTCTGTGGAGCCAGATTGAGGACATTTACTATTTTTGCTAGGCTGTAAAGAAATCTGAACGGAGGTGCTTTTTTTGCTAGATGGTGAAACAGATTTACCTTGCTGTGACTGTACAAATTCTGGAGAAGATGACAGCTGTATGGATTGCCGTGGAGAGAGTCTCATCTGTATCACACTCGGGGCAGCCGATTCATAGTGATTTTGAAAGCACATGTGGATATTACTATCCGGGCTATCTCCAGAGCTTTCTGGCAATGGATCAGTGTTACTTCTTCTGGTAGCAAAATGCAGTCTTAACCGACGTGCCATTTCTTCTTTCTAAACATATTACTAATTCAGATGTGCGATTCTCTCTCTCTCCAGGAGCAGACCAGAAGCAGAAAAACATGTAGAACGTTTGTATCACAAGGAAGGGAAACACAGAAAACTGCTTCATGTGTCCCAGTCAAACACAGGAAAGTGATGAGCCACAGGATAGAGCAGTGCACGTCATGAAACAAACAAACCATTCCTGACTCCACGGTTTCTAAATCGTCTTGGATTGCTTGTACTCCAACTGCATTCACTTACCAAGCACTTGATTTCTAGCGACCTTTAAGCTCAGCTCTGCTGCTGCATACTGGCTGAAACACTGCCAAGCTTGATTCAATTATACCTTCTCCAATATGCATGAATGAGTCCTTCCCAAAAACAACAGTGTGCTTGCACTTCAAGCCTAGCTGTATTTCCTTGCTGTAGTCACCCTGGCTAAAACAGTCTTCTCTTTTCTCTGCAGTGTAAAGGCTCTAATATTTTTACCCATACATATAGAGTTACAGGAAGTTGCAGGGAACAAAGTTCCACATAATTGAGTATCAAAGTTGGGATTGCATTACCAAAAACTATCCATAATAGGAAACTATTGAAGATTCTGCTATGCAGGAAACCACTGGTATTCATTTGAATTTCAAGTTCCAGCAATAGAAAAAGCCAAGACTATTTTTTAAAGTTTTAAATAGAAGGAACATATTTGCATACATATATTACAAACTCTTCACAACCCAAACAAATATATTTTCTAATAGTTTATATGCAAATGTACTCTATGTATAGAATTGGATTAGTTTTTTGCTTTTTTGTATTGTATATTTCTTACCCAATATCCCTACATACATAAATGAAACTAAAATAGTTGTAAAATATAATTGTTATATATTTGAATATAGTCTTAATTTTTATGTAGCAGCATTTATAAGACATAACAAATATAAGCTGGACAAAGTTTATGGAAACGCATATGTATCTCTGCCATCTGTTGAAACAAAGGTGACATCTAGTGGTATAACAGGGATATACAGAGATGTGTAGATAATATATAGTGTGTGTGTGTGTGTGTATATAAT
>WWET01000194.1:842531-854502 GCA_011038615.1 Limnodynastes dumerilii | reverse complement strand
GGGCGGATCAGCGGTCCGTACGACTGCTGATCCGCTACAGTGTGGGAGCCCCCTCCCACACTGTACACTTTACATGCTTCCCCCCACCCGCTTTAGCAGGCGGAAGGGAAGCACAGCCCATTTGCACCCAAATGGGCTCGGACGGAACAAAGTAATCCTAGCGTAACATCTGGAGGGCGCACACCTTGTATGCGTAAATCACCTGACGATCTTAGATCTGGATCCAGTCCTATACCTGGAATTATAATATCTCTATTTTGTGGGATACTTATCAGTCACTAGTTTTCTCTCATGAATATTCCTGCACACAAATTTCCTGAAATTCAATGCTACAATGCTTTTTGAGGTTGCAGCAGGTTACTTTCTTGAGAAAGTAAAATTCTTTTAGTCAGTATCTCGGGGAAACAAATGGAGGGATCAGACTTCTGAAATTCTCTTTTGTCATTTAACTATAGTTCAGTACCAAGACATACTATTTACATGCTTTAAAGAAAGTTCAGTAGATATTATAGCCCTCACATACAAGAAACCGATTAAAATGCTCTATAGAAAAGTGGTAATGTGGATCCTTAGGTTACAAACTCAGCAATCAGATAAAACATAAAAAGTTCAACCAGTACCAGAACCCTGGATTTCTCATAAGAGCTATAACAGAACGCAGAACTGGATTTAGCACCTCAGTTTTTATGCTTTGAAAAAGCCCACGGCCAAAAAATTTAAGCAAAAATCCATGAAGTAAGAAGAATGAGAGATCTTAACATCAAACCACACTGAAAGATTTGTACATTACTACAACATTCATTGGAAAGGAAGTTAGGACCAACACTTCCACTATTATATATTGAAGATCAAGCCAGCTAACATCACTGGGGATAAAAAAAAACAAAAAACCTGCCTAAGTACAATGGAGACTCATCCCATGGTTTAAACGCGCCGCTAAATAAAAACAGCACAAACGGAAGACAGAACATGTAGTTATGAACAACTTTACATGAATTCTCTATAAGGAATTGGGCATAAGGAACCATAAGTAAACAAGCTTATAAATAACCCGCAGATAAAATACAATGGAGTCGATTCAGTTAAGAAGGCTTTAGGTTCCTAATTTTACGCACCCAAGTAGCATGCCGACCCCCCTGACACACCCAAGGTTTTCATCTTCTCAGCTGAATTACGAGTGCCATAGGGCTACTGTAACTTTAGGTTCGTAGTTGTGTACACGAGTGGCAAAATTAGGAACATAGGACCTTATTCAGATTGAAAATGAGAAGAAAGTTACTCCTGGACAAAACCATGTTGATTTTAGGGGAGTCATACTTCATGTGTTGCAAAAAGTATTAGAGTTGAAAGGTGATGTTTACCAGCCCAAGTGATAGTAAAGCTGGTCAGTATCTGTGTGCAGTAAACTATATATTCCTGTTTGCAAAGAACACAAATACCTTCACTCCCCCTGGAATAAACATGGCTTTTCCCAGGAGTAACTTTCCTCTCTTATTTTCAATCTCTGATCATGTCCATAGTGGGCTAACTGCACCCAGAATTCACCATTTAAGTGCCTCCCTCCACCTACTCTTATCTTAATTCTTAAGTTAGCCCAGTACGCCCCTTCATTCTTAAGTCATTACAACCTAGATGAGCTAGGTCCGTAATGGTGATTCACAGCTGTCCCATTCTTAAGTCTACTATGCATGCGCTGCTTGTCCTTTCTTAAATTTACACATCTAAAAAGTCGTTGACTTTAAAGTCTGAATGAGGCCCAATAGGAGGATCTTTTAGACTAAAACGGCCTGGCCAGACTCTTTACACCAGGCATGGCCATCTTGTGGCTCTCCAGGTGTTGTGAAGCTCCAGTCCCAGCATACCCCTTTCAGATCGCCACTAAAAACCCAGGTTTTTGGTGATCTGAAAGGTACAGGGGTCCTGGGTTTTTCCCGTATCTGGTGGTAACGTGAAAGGTGCTGACCCAGGTTTTTCAACTCGGATCTCACCTAATACACCCGATTGGAGGTATCTGTTTACTGTTGCTACGCAACAGTAAACAAGTCCCTCCGCAGAAGCCACATAAGGCCCCTTCACAATGTCAGGGCAGACCCGGGACCCAGGATTTCCCGGGTCTACCTTGCTGAACTTAACACGGGGTTTTGTTAAAAACCCGGCAAATACACGGCAATAAGCCAGGTTGAAAAACACGTCTTATTGCTGGGGTGGAGATGTGAAAGCAGTATCAGATACCAGCTAGACTTATGCAGTCAAAGCATGCTGGGACGCAGTTCCACAACACCTGGAGAGCCTCAGGTTAGTAAGGCTTGCTTTACAAAGAATGGTGAACTATTGCAAGTACTCTGATGATATTCAAAATAACAAACATACAGATGACACGGATGCTCTGTAAAAAAGTCTTATAGGTATCAGATATGTTTTTGCTTAAGATATTTTTGAACTATAGTCTACTACTGTTTGTGCGCAGTTTTCTTTTTGTATTTAACTATGTGGGTTGAGCATTGGCAATTCAACATTTCATGACTTGCAAATGATGTAAGAATAAAAGGTTGTAAGGCTTTACATAGTATACGTTGTCTAAGACAGAATTCAGTAAAATTACATATTACATGGTGCAATGTCCAAAATAATTACTTACTCTGAATAATATTTCCTCATTCCATTTTGGATTCAAATTCTGGGGGAAAAAGAAAAAAAAGAATTGAATATATTTACTATTTTTTCTTTTTTCATGATTTAAATGCCAATCGTATTAATACATTGTGTTTATCAGGTTTAATAAAAAAGTGTGCAAAAGAAATGTGCTTAATGATAAGTGTTTATGTTCAAGAAATAGATTATGTTGTTTTAATTAATTTCACTGAAAACATTTTAAAAAAATCTAAATACTTAAGTGATCACTCAGTATTTTCCAAAACAATAGTGACTAAGGACCGGATCCAGACCCCCGCACATTTTCCGTACGTGCAGGGGGTCTCTTCGTCCGAGAGAGAGAGTGGAGTGCATGCCCCCTGTTACTCCCCTCCCTTGTGCGGGTGTTATGTCAGATTACGCTGCCATAAGGCAACCTTAATGCAATTGTAAGGATCAGCGGTCTGTACGACCGCTGATAAGCAGCCGTTTGGAAGCCCCCTCCCACACTGTACAATTACCATGCTTCCCACCGCCCACTTTAGCGGGCAGAGGGGAAGCACAGCCCATTTATACTCAAATGTGTCATATGGAACAATCATTCGGTACAATTGTTGCTACGCTAGGCATGCGCCCTCCAATCAAATCAGGTCATTTATGCACCTTGCGTGCATAAGTGACATGTCGGGTGCGGGTCTGGATCCAGCCCTAAGCTTTTAAAATAATATTCCTAAATTCACAATAAATTATTATTATTTTTTTTTTAAAGATTTCTGTTGATACGGTAGGTTCAAACTTATAATTTCCTTTTGCAAATAACTGCAATAAAAGTCAAACCTAAAAATACTAGTAGATGGATACTGCATAGATTGCATATAAGACTGAAACCTGCTATCTTGTCAAATTGAATGAATGAATGCATGTCAACTAAAACCAAAAGGGGTGAGGTACATTAAAAGCTCTAATAATTCCACCTGCGTCTGTGATCAGAATCTGAGTGTCCCCAACTTTAAAAGCCATTAAATACCAAAATTATGGTAGATTCTAAAACACTGGCTGTGGTATAGTGCTGCAATGGACAATAAGAACGGTTAGTGCTAAAAATACTAACAGTGTGTCCAGAACACAGTCTACAGATTCCTGGAATAGACTCTTAAAAGTACTGGTAGACAGACGTACACAGCATACAAACAACAGAACAGGTACATGAAGAACAGGGCAGAAGCAGTGGAGCGATACAGATTTCAGGTAACGGAAAGGATATACACAGTGGTTGACTACATGTTTTTGTACTTTCTTGGAAAAAGCAGCATAGTAAAACACATGGTTGGAATTGACACATTACCGCTGCTCTCCTGTACTTTGGATTTCCTGCATTTTTTGTCTTGATAATATGCACTTTTCTCAGGTTGAGTAACAATGGCTATTATCAGGTAGGGTCAGCAAGCTGGCTCCCAAGTGGGGTGAAGACTCACTACGAGGTGGTAGGTTTTATTTCTTTTATTTTTAGTGTTTTTTGAGGTAGGCGAAAGATATAGCTATAACTGTTGTTATAATGTATTGATAGAGACATATTTTGCAGGGTCGGGGTGTACGTTCATGTTTTTAATACATGCTGTCTTTTATCCTGCTTTTAACATTTTTATTATGATTTAAGTACAGTATGTAGAAATTTACAATGTCTGATTTTTGTATTTATAGGGGTCTAGTAACAAAGTTCATTTTCATGCAATAATGCCCTTTGTCATGTGAAAACAGGCATTATCGCAGGAAAATGAAATGAATCATATTTACAAACCATGGAAACTGCATCCATGTAAATATTGCTTCTACTTACCAGCCCTGCATTAGTGCTACAATTCCAGCGATATCCCCATATAACCCGTTATTAGGGGGAAGAAAATGGGGGATATATATGGGGAGACTGGAATATATGCGCAGGACTTCATTCAAGCTACGGTTCAATGAGAGAGACCCTGTGATGACCTCGCCGGAGGTAAAAGTATTAATAGATTACATGAACAAAGGCGCCAGGCTCAGTGAGGAGAAGCGAGCCTGGATCAGCAATGTTCACCTAAAAATGAAATGGTGAGTAAACAGACCCCATAGCGTGGTTTGGAGTGCACCGTTTATATTGGTAGTTGTTAGGCATGATCTAATTTCTTTGACCTCTTGCCTTTCCACTGTTTTCTCTTACTTCATTATTACCAAATTATGGCACCCGTTTTTTGCACCCCCACTTCGGAAAGTGCAAATTGCATCACGGATATAATTTAGACATCATTGTGGACCGTATTCACACTTAGGCGCGTATATGTGCGACTCTTTGTGTACTTATCTCACACTTATGTGGCAAGGCAACACCCATGACACTCCCCTCACACTTATGGATTTTAGCAGACTCCCGTATTTTTGCTTAAGTTGCTTAGGTACATGCGTACATTTTTAACCGCGCCCATATGAGGCCATTTAAATGCCTCCCCCCACCCACGTTCACTTAACTTCCAACGTATGGAGGACTGGCACGCCCCATCGGACGTATCTCACTAAGCACAGATTTGAAGTCCGTACCTAATGGATTTCCGTGCCGTACGCAGCTTGCGTAAAAAAAAAAGCTACTACGCGTGCGCTGTTTATCCGATCCTAAATATATGCACGGAAAAAGCAGCACTTTCTTTAGTGTGAATCTGGTCCTGTGTCTTTAACTGGTGTGGAATTCTCTCTTTGTGTCTTTATCTGTTGTGCACATTTAATACACGTTGCGTATATTAGAGGACCGAGGTACTGAGGGATATAAATATATATATAAAATATACACACAAAAAGACCAGGTTTTTATATAGTGATATCAGATTACAAAGTGCTTTACAGAGAATATTTCACATTCA
Organism: Limnodynastes dumerilii; assembly: GCA_011038615.1. Classification (NCBI taxonomy): domain Eukaryota; kingdom Metazoa; phylum Chordata; class Amphibia; order Anura; family Limnodynastidae; genus Limnodynastes; species Limnodynastes dumerilii. The sequence continues at coordinate 848,983 of WWET01000194.1, read as the reverse complement.
CACCAGTCCCTGCCACACTGGAGCTACATGTGAAGGTCCTTTACACATACGTACACACTCAGTAGGGTTAATTTTATTCAGCAGTCAATTAACCAGTGTATGGAATGCCACCCTTCTGTTGGAATCCTTTTGTTTAGTTTCATACACCATTTGATATGTGTTTTAGATGTTTTATCCCAGTAAAGAGATTGTTTTATAATGAACATTATGATTCATACCACATTTTACTGACTACGTGTCTTTTCAGAAATTTGTTGTAAACTTAGTAAATAAAAAAAAATAAAAAAAAAACACTCTCTCTCTCGCGCTATCTATTCAGAAATCAGGACACTCATCAAGTATAGCAATGTATAGGTTGGTGGTACATGTCCAAGTAACATACACATCCGTGTCTGCCTTAATCTTCAGGAGATATAAGTAACAGCACTGGGTCCTCGGGGGGAACTGGTGCTACAAATCCTTGGCCAGTACACGCCTGGGAGCTGCATGGAGGGAATGCGTGCTACACTCATATAAGGGCTGCTTCCTTCCCTGCAGCTCTCTTTCCTTATTGCTGTAATAAGCGGGATAAGAGATGACCGTTAATGCGTAAAATATGTAAATAAGCATTAAATGATGTTAAATAAAAAAATATTTATTTTAATACATATTCTAGTCCGATATCAATATTTTTGGGATATGTGAGTGCATCCTATGTTACCCCATCTTTCTGTTCTCTATATACATAATATTTAGGGGTTGGATAGCACCTATGGGCTGTAAAAGGGAATAATGTTTGATGACAAGTTTTCAGGTCCTTCTAATTCGATATATTCCCATCCATTTAATATAATTTATTCTATGGATTAAACAAAATTTCTTTTCATACAAGGTGGGATATTTATTTTTTAGTGTGACTTTAGTGTACTAAACTAGAAGTGATTGTGTGATAAGATTACCTTTCCAAAAAGTCCCAGTACTACCCACCCTTAGTCAAGTGCTCAACTGACCGTGGTGCCTTACCGATTATAACTGAAACGCTATATTGTCACGCTAGGAGACGGGAAGCCTATGATAGAAAGAAGATGCACTGCCAGGGACAACCTGTGGGAGTGTTGAAAGGATCCACGAGGCTGAGTAAGTTACCACTCTATGGGCCTGATTCAGAGCTACGCTGTGCCGTACTTCGTAAGTATGGCCAGCGTAGCTCATAAGCACTCCCCCCGACACAGCGTACTTACCCACTGTTACACAAGCTGAAGGCTACCTTAACTTCAGCCAGCGTACCAGTGGGAATTACGCCGGGAAACAAATCGTAACCCCCTAACCCAGCCCTTACTTCCTAATTTCCCTCAATCCCCCCGCCTAACTTCCGTAATTACAGCGTACTATAAACTATGCCCTGATGAAAATTGCGAGAGCAGCGATAGAAATGTCACCATAATCATAGTATGATTGTGTGGAGTGTGAATGTTCTCCCCACGTCTGCATGGGTTTCCTCTGGGTGCTCCGGTTTCCTCCCACACGTCAAAAACATGCTGGTAGGTTAATTGGCTGCTGAATACATTAACCCTAGTATCTGTGCGTGGGTGCATGAATGCATTTGTTAGGGACCTTAGTGTGTAGCTCCAATGGGGCAGGGACTGATGAGAATGTGAAATATTCTCTATAAAGTGTTACATAATCTGTACTCTATATAAAAACCTGTTGATAAATAATGAATAAGGAACCCAAAGCAGAGGGGATGATTTGAAGTAGATTTAAAGACATGGTACCGTATTCAGAGATCCGCTTTTATGAAATTAAACGCACACATGTAGCAAGCCAACACCCACCAATCTCCCCTCCCCCGGCCGTGCTATCGTAGACTTACACCTCCATAGACCGCTCTGTTCTTTACGTATGTACCTTTGTGTGTATATGTCTTCCATGCGTGTGATTCTTTATAACGGCGCCCTTAAGCATTCATTTAAATGCCTTCCCCCAACCACTTTCATGTAAATGTTTTCAACCCCGCCCATCCATACCTATGTCCCCAAGTGCGATTCACATGTCTGTGCCTAAAGCACATATGTGCATATATATTCTAGACAAGTTACTCAAATAAAGTTACTACGCATGCACAGTTAAAACATACCTAAAATTACGCACGCAACTCCACGTGAAAACGGATCTCTGAATACGGTCCATGATCAGTGCCTTTATTTCATGCATATTTATTAATTTTTATTAATGCATATTTTGACATGTGAAAAAACGTGACAAAGTTAACAGCAAATAACAAAAGAGCAGCTTGAAAATTTTGCAGTTAATCTGAATTAGTAATGTTAAGTGATCCAGTCTGCAGTCCTAGAGAGAACAACAAGTCCATCCATGTGGAGAATACAATTCATCCAGTCCATAAGTATCAACTATGGTTAAAAATGTAATGGAATGAGCAGGAAGGTGTTTAAAGTGGTATTCAGTCCATATTAACCATCCATATTATCTGACAGCTGTTTCGGTGCCAGTGCAGAGCACCATCATCAGGGGTATGTCCATTGTAACCATTGGCTGCTGTCGTCTCAAACTATGCCCTATAATGAATTAAGCATGCAATATTTGTATTTATATTTGTTTAGTAATCAGTGCCTTCTTGTACTATGAAAATAAAGAAAAAAAGGATTGAAGTAGCGCAAAATATTTTCTCCCTGCAGCAACTGATATGAAGATGAGTAATCTCCAAAAATTTTCATTAGATATACAAAAAAAAAACCCGCTGAGTGTTGTGCTACAGCTAACATCAATAATAGGGTTTAAAATAAGTCCACCAAAGTTCCAAGTTCCTATAACTTCAGTAAAACTGAAATGTGGATTACAGTTCCCAAAGATGATTGTCTGTATGTTGTTGGAAACTTCATAGCGATGTTCCGTTTTGCATGGTCTGGGCACTTATGCTGGAAGAAACCGGGGTCATGTCCCAATATCCTTCCTGGTCTTTTTTCTCGTGGTTAGAACTCTGTCGATATGGACTGGCTTTGTTTCCGTACTGACTGTTCACAGTCTCCTCCTTAGAGTAGATTTGCGGCAGCTCCACCGAGTAGTATCAGGGAATAGGGGAGGAGAGAACAGAGCGGCAACGGAAGCAAATCATGTAAAATAGTTATGCAAACGTTTATTGTTTCAGTGGTAAAAGAGTAATAATCACAAACATAAAAGAGCGCTTTGTACAACAGAGGGAAGTAGGTCCGTGAATGTGACACTATTGCTTGACAAACTTACAGTTCTTTTTTAAATCTAGCAACACACAGCTTCTCTGTGTGACGTTCTTTCTCAAGTGTACTGTTCAAAGGGTACTAAAAGCTGGTTAAATAGATGGTAGTAATTGAGATCCTAATACTCTATTGGATCCCACTCAGTAGGGGGTGGAGAATTCTTTTGATCTCCATTGTTAAAGTTTAAACACAACTGCTAATTATACAATGTAATGTTTTGTTTTGTTTACCATAAATAATTCAGAAATATTTTAAGAGAATATATAAAAACGGATATTATAAAAACTATTTGATCTCAAAGTCTGCATTAAGACCACTTTAGTAAAAAAACAAAACAAAACTAAATCTTATCTAAGGGATACACTTGCAACTGTAAGAAAATATGAAAATATCCCATGGAACACTAATTCTTATCTCATTTCAGCAGATGTCACCTCACTCTACAGAATCATGCAGATGGTATTAAGGGAGTAAAAAAATTCTTGGACCCAGAAAACAAACTTTTAAATGACTAGAATTTGGAAGCATTACAATTATTCTAGAGAATTATTTATTTCTTAAAGATACTTTCTATCTTCAGAAAATGGGCATGGCAATTGGGACAAAAGCAGCCCCAAGCTATGCAAATGTATTTCTAGCAGGATGGGAAGATTAAAAAGTTTGGAATGACCATATTTGGAATACACATTAAATATTGGTCTAGATATATAGATGATGTAATTTTTATTTGGAGGGTTCAAAAGAACTCCTTTTAGAATTTTGTACTTTTGTAAACAATAATGAACAATATAACATTCAATATAAGTCATACAACAATTTTTTAGATCTAACAATTACAGTACAAGATGGAAAATGAATAGTAAAAAAAAAAAACTATGTTGAACCAACATTCTAACTCCCTAATAGACAAAGACATTTGCCATCGTAAAAATGGTTGGAAGGAGTCCCAAAAACTAAATTTCACAGACTTAGGCACAATTGTACTAACCTATCAGACTTTGAAGAATAGGGCATAGATATGAAAACCAGGTTTATAGCAAAGGGCTATGAAGAATCTTTTTTTGGACGAAAGATGTACTGAAAGGGACAGAATTTACTATCCCCCCTATAAGAAACAAGAAACAAAACAAAGATCAAATAGCCTTTATTACTCAATATAATAAAAAATATAAGGAGATGGGAAAAAAATGAAAGGAAATTGGTTTCTTTTGATGCAAGATCCTACTCTCAGCAAAATTCTACCAACTATCCCAAAACTCACCTATACAAAAGCAAAAAATGTGGCCACCTCGCTCACACACAGTGCTCATTTTACCTGTAAAAAGAAACCCATCTAATGTAATTTCCAGTTTATATAGATGTGCACAACTCACGTTGCAGACCACAAATATGACAAAATTCACAAAAAATAAAAAATATCAAAAAACAATTCACTTGCAACTCTAAAAATGTCATCTATCTCATGGAGTGCGAGTGTGGATTACAATATGTTGGCAGAACCACTCACCCATAAAAACTAGATGGGCCAAACATTTAAATAATATTAAAAAGGATTTTGCCACACAATTTATGTGCATATTTTAAAGCCAACCACAACTTCTCAACATCCTCTATTATTAGAGTTTTGGGTATTGAAAAAATCCGGGCAAAGTGGAGAGAAAACAATGAACAGAAATTACTAGCTAAAGCAGAAACGCGCTGGATCTTCAACTTAGACTCTATACATATAATGCAAACTGAGATTAAATGGTTTTTAGAATATCAGTTTTTATGTATGCTCTTTTAAAAATATTCCTAAATTATTTATGGTAAACAAAACAAAATATCACATTGTATAATTAGCACGTTATTAAACTTTAACAACGAAGAGCAAACGAACTCTCAACAACTACAGAATGGGATCCAATAGAATACTAGGATCTCAATTGCTACCATCTATTTAACCAGATTTTAGTACCCTTTGAACACATAGCCTTGAGAAAGAACATCCTATTGTTCGAAACCTTTTGGCAATATAGTACAACCTTTGCTTACTTTCATTATACACAGAGAAGCAGTGTGTTGCTAGTTTCAAAAAAGAACTGGAAGTTTGTCAAGCCAGAGTGTCACATTCACGGACCTACTTCCCTCTGTTGTACAAAGCTATAATTGACATTTATACCTAAATGTCACTTATGTTTGTGAGTATTACTCTTTTACTACTAAAACAATAAACCTTTACATAACTACTTTATACGCTTGGTTCCCGTTGCCGCTCTGTTCTTTCCTCCCCTATTCTCTTATACTACTCAGTGGAGCTGCCGCAAAGCAGGAAGGATAGTAGGACAGGTTCCCGGTTTCTTTTAGCATAAGTGCCCAGACCACGCAAAATGGAATATCGCTGTGAAGTTTCCAACATACGGACAACATTGTTGTACTATGTTGTTGTGGTCTATTGGTTTCTAATTTTATACTTGTTTATTTATTTGCGGCTGCTTTACATCATCCGCAGCTCTTTCCCCCTACCGCCAATACCTTTTGGTGAAAGGTTTTGTAGGCAGCCTTTGTGAAGACATACCCCCTAATGATGGTGCCCTGAATTGACACCGAAACAGCTGTTGGGTAATATGGATGGGTAATATGGACTGAATACCACTTTAAACACCTTCCTGCTCATTCCATTACATTTTTAACCTGCTGATTCCATTGTATTTTTAGCCAGAGTTGATATTTATGGACTGGATGAACCGTGTCCTCCACATGGATGCACTTTATTGTTCTCTCTGGAACTGCAGACTGGATCACTGATCATTACTAATTCAGATTAGATAATACATTTTCACGCTGCTATCTTGTGTTATTTTTCCTTGTTCATTTTTAGATCATTTTTAGATAAAGATCATAATCAAGTCTCTTTTGAATCATTTTGAGTATTGACTGGGCAATTAACATTGTCAGATTATAAACAAACTATATATATTTGTAGAGAAACAGCACTCGAGCTCCCAATCAAAAACATACCTTGCTGTGGTGCCCGCAGGAGAATAGCGATACAAACACTGTAGAAGAAGTGTCACTCACAGGCTGAACATAGTACAAATATAGTGCATTTATTTTCCAAAGTTTCTCTGGAATACATACATACATATACACATACATACATACATATATATATATATATATATACACACACACATACATATATACACACATACATTATATATACATATATATATATAT
>WWET01000194.1:815827-828920 GCA_011038615.1 Limnodynastes dumerilii | reverse complement strand
GAGTGGAGTGTTGTATGTAACTACAAACAGGTACCAACTCAAAGTATTTCAAGCATTTTGTCCAAGCATTTCAAGCATTTTGTCACAAAAAAAACTTTGTGATTACCACAACAAGGACAAAACAATACAATACAATACAGGAACTGCTCAGGTCTACATTTGAACCAATAATAAAAAAAAAGGTGTAAGCGCAACTCTGGATCAGCCCCATGGCCTCCAGAACTGATCACTATATTCTAGGTAAGGATGTACCAGTGACCTATAGAGACATTACTATTTCTCCCTTTCATCTTCTAACATGCAAGCATGCATCGGAGTTACCTTTCTCATTGCTTTGTTACCAGGTTCGGCACTATGTGGTGCAAGCTGGCGCCAGGCTAGATGGGCGCTGATCCTCCCACTCCACAGTGCCGGTCTAATCCCTTAAATGAACGCCGCTGTTAAACATTGTAAGGCACTCTCACCGAGAGCATCTTACAGTGTTTAACAGCGGCGCTCATTCTCTGCAGCACCTCCAGCCCTTCTCCTGTGTGACACTGAATGACGCTGGCATGACCTAAAGTCACATCAGCATCATTCACTTTAGAGCCCGTCGCGGAGAGCAGAAAACTGAAGGAGGGAAGACTCCAAAACGTAAATGTATTATAGGAGTCAAAAGGGAAATACTGGGGCTGAAGACATGATTGAGAATACTGGGGGATGGAGACATGATGGGGGATACTGGGGGCCTGGAGATACATTATAGAAAATACTGGGGGTCTGGAGAGACATGATGGAGGATACTGTGGATTTAGAGACACATGATGGGGATACTGGGGAGACATGAATTATATATAGTCTGTATTGTGTGGCGGTTTTTAAGATGAAGTGGGAATTGTATAGCAGAGACTAAAACACTGTCTGTATTGCATAGTAATGACTAATGACATACTTTCTTTTAAGGTGGTTTCAAGACTGTTTTATGATGCTCACTATAATCTAGGATGGTAACTGGTGTTAAATTGTTAAACAGCTGGGCGCAAATTTAAAGTTTGCAGGGGGGTCCCGAACACCCTAGCACCGGCCCTGTTTATTATATTGCTTTGCTACTATCAAATCACACAAAATAATGACCCCTTTCCCTAGATTTAAAGCAATGCCATTAATGCTATATTGAGCTTTTGTGCATGATTTTCATCCTTGGGCATTAAGAGTAGTCACCACACTCTTGACCATTCTTGCACTCTACCTAGATCATAAATAATTTTGTTTATACCTCCTGGTGTGCATAGACTATTACATATCATTGTGTCAGCTATAAAAAAAAAACCTAAATAAACATTTTAACCTCATGTGTAATGTTACCTGTAAAGACATTAAAAAGCACCGATAAAACTAGTCCAATAATTAAGGAAATTAGATCAGATCAAGCCCACCTTGAGCTTGCCTCTGTGACCCAACTCAGGTAGCAACATTTGCTATACATGTCCATAAATATTCCTTATAAAAAGAGTACACCAATTATTATTCATTTAAGAAAAGTAATATACCTCTACTTTATACTTTAAATTCATCTGCCAGGTAACTACATTTAGTATTTGTAAATGTATAATAATTGTTGTTTATTATGGGCATTAGAGCAGTATGTTTAATGAGAGGTTTCTGGGTAAGAAAAAATGTAATTTCATTACTTTGTTATTAAAGGAAAATTTCATACTTTAAAACCTACAAAGATTATTAGTAATCACAACCTAGTTCAAAGCAGTGTCAGCCAGATAAATCTAACCAAATGACCCAGCTACATTTTTGTGCTAAATTGCCGTAGGTAAAATAATCTGGAATGTCACAACGGTTATTTGGATGAAGAAAGTAAGGCCCTGCTGACAAGGAGTGTAAATAACACACAAACATATACACACACATACATACACACCTTAACACAAATTGTGGATGAAAAGACTATTTTGTACACAAACTTAATGTGGAGCCCTCAAAAGAAAGACAGAAATTTAACTGGTGAATCTGTGGTCTGAGGCAGATAGAAGGAAAGATTTTGTCTTAGAATGCTTAAGTGCATATATAATTATTAAGTTCAGCATCACCATGCGTGTATATGGAATTGCATTTCAATGTTAATTTAATTCAGAACAGTCATTTGTGTAGCAAAGTTTAAAAAAATAAATATCTTGTTCTTGTGGATGAATTTATGTTTTGGAAGGCATAATTGGACTAAACTAGCAGCAAATCTCTTCAGTAAATTCACCTAACTATGAAAAAAGTTAGTCACTTTTTCTGAACTGTCAAACTTAGTTCATGTAGCAACAAAAAAAAACAAATATAAACGACGTCAGTGTCAGAGCTACCCTTGGGTTGACAGGTTTGTTTTAATACAGATTCAGGTATTTTTCACATTTTTATCATTTACATTTTTCAAAGATTTTAACTTAATGTGCTGCCGCACTTTATTTTGTCTGCAACAGTCTGAGTCCTTTAACCATTACTAATTAAGGTACCTCAACAATCAGAAACGGTTACACCAATAAGAGAAATAGGGCTGGATCCAGACTTAAGGAGCTTGATATTAAGAGAGTAAAGTTACTCCTGGGCTAAACCATGTTGATTTCAGGGGGAGTCATATTTCATAGTGCAATCAGTATTATAGTAGAGAGGTGATGTTTCCGATCCCGTGTCTAAATAACAGTGTGATAGTAAAGCAGGTCAGTATCTCTGTGCAGTACGCAATTCAAAGATATATTCCTGCATGCAAAGAACACAATTAACTTGACACCCCCTGCAATCATCATGGTTTTGTCCAGGTGTAACCTTCCTGCTTAAGTCTGGATCCAGCCCATAATTCTTCTAGCACTGTTTATTGTTTTTCTATTTTTCTTGTTGCCACATCACTTTAGCTTGACAGTACAGGACAAGCGCTGGCTGGCTTTAATTTTTTTTCTGACAAACATGTAAAATCTAAACCCCTCTCTGATAGAATTTAATCCAATAAGGATAGAAACTCTTCATCTAATTATTATCCTCCTAATCATCATTTTACTCACTAAAAAACTGGTTTTCAACAACAATGGAATAAAATAATAATAAATAATTTAAGGAATACTTAAAGAATTTCATCCATCCTCATATTATCCCCCACCCCAATCTTTTCAATATCCAAATAGGAATGGACAATATCATCAATTTTGGAGAAATAATAACCACCAGGGAATATTTGATAACAGATCTGGTTTTCAGAAAAAATCATGGTATAATCCTCCATACCCTAATTATGAGTTCAGAAACCAGTTTGAACCCCTTATAGATATACATGATCCCTAATTTTTAGAGAGAGATTGGAGAGGGAGGAGTCTACCACCACTGAGATACTAGGCCCTTCCTCTGTAACTAGAGGTAAAAGAGCAGGAAATCAAACTGTACGTAATAAAAAATCTAATAGAAAGAAATTATTATTCAAACCAAAATACAATTTTCTGCCAAACATAAAAAAAGAACACTTCATTGAAACATTCAAGCATCTGGTCTTAAAGACTTAGAAGTTTTAGAGCACAAAAATAAAACAAAAAAAGAAATATAAGAAAAATATTAATCTTAGTATTGGAGAGATGAGAGCACTCAAACCCCTAAAAAAAAAAATNAGAAGACCCCCAAAACCCATAAAAAAAAAAAATGACCATAATACGGTTATCAAACCAGCCGATAGGGGGGGGGGGTGGTGTTCTTTTAAATAAGGATGACTATAAGAGTGAAATTTTAGCTCAAGTCAGTGTTAGTAATACTTATCAGAAATTGAAAATGGATCCCACGGCTAAATATATGAAAAATCTTTTAGCTTTACTAAATAAATTTTTAGATAAAGGAAACTTTTACCAATGGAGAGATTTTTGTATATTAAAAATCCCATTATCCCTGTGTTATACACCCTCCCCAAAGTTCATAAGAATTCAAAGAAACCTACTGGTCAACCTATAGAAGCGGATACAGGGTCTCTTACTTTAAGCCTTTTTAGTTTTATTGATCACTACCTCCAACCCCTTGTAAAACATATGTCCGCATACTTGAAAGATACAAGGGATATTTTAAGACTATTACAATCAAATAAATGGGATACTAATTATACACTGGTGACTGCAGATGTTACCTCCCTGTACACGATAATTGAACACAATGTCTGGAGGCAATCCAGTGGTTTTTAAATAAATCTGACCTTGATATTAATTTACAAGCTTTTTACTAAAGGTATTGATGTTACATGAAATATTATTTAAATTTAATGGAGAATTCTATAACCAGATTAGAGGCACGGCCATGGGCACCAGGTTTGCTCCAAGCTAATTTAATTATAGCACGGTGGGAAGAATCTATCACTGGAGCTGTAGCAAATCTAGTGTCATGGAATAGGTATATAGATTATGTGTTTTTTTTATATGGGAGGGCTCTCCATCGGAACTAAAAAATTCTGTGATGAGCTAACTAATAACCGTTTAAATATTGTTCTTACATTTACATCCAGTCAGATTTCAGTCAATTTCCTGGATGTTAATAAATTATATAACCAGATCTCGTAATGTTAAAGACATGGGGCCGGATCCAGAACTACGGCCGTAATTCATTGAAAGATAGCTACTGCGCATGCGTAGTAGCTATTGTACGTAAACTGCGTATCGTTTCGATACGTAGATTGCGTATATGCGGTCTAAAAGACCGCATATACGCAATGTACGTATCGAAACGATACGCAGATTACGTACAATAGCTACTAGGCATGCGCAGTAGCTATCTTTCAACGAATTACGGCCGTCTATGAAAGACGGCCGTAGTTCTGGATCTGGCCCATGGTGTGCAAAAACATGATCACATCTGACTCAGCTCTCAAGCCGGTCACCTTTTTAAGCAAATGTCCGGGATGTTTAGGCTGTGCTACGTGCAAATTCATGGACAAAGGGAATTCTTTCGTCCATCCAAGAACTGGTAGAAGGTACCCCATCAAACAGATCATTTCCTGCGTCACTACACGTCATATACCAAATAAGATGTCCATGTGGACTGGTATACTTTGGTCAAACCACAAGGAAGTTCAAGGAACACATTGCCCAGCACCGCTCTGCTATCAAATTGACTATGGAAGGCAGGGCAGTTGACCAACCCCGTTGCCCGGCATTTTGCGGCTATGCATCACCTAGTAACTGACTTACAATAAAAGGGATTGGAGCATATTCCGGTCTCTATCAGACGTGGTGACCGTGCCAGGACCCTCAGAGGGAGTCCTTTTGGATACATACCTTGGATACTTTACATCCCAAGGGCTTAACGAGACATTACCACTGAACTGTTTTCTGTAATCAGCTGCTTCTATATTTTGATGGCTTTTGTTATGTTTCTAACCTTTATTTTTTGCTTCATTCATCTTTTTCATGTTTTTCCCATCTGTAATTGTAATGTAATTGTGTTGCTAATTTTTGGCTACTGCAGTCACTTATTTATGGGTCACTGCAGCGAAGATCTCCATTTCAGTAGCATAGTCTTCTCTAAATTATGAATTACTGCAGTGTACATATTTGTCCTTGCATTATGACTACCCGATGTATTAATTTGTGCCTTGTTCCTTGCACTTAATTACTTTTTTTCACATTTGATGTGCCAATCCTTGCCCCTACAAATCCCTCTGGTTCCAGCCTGCCGGGTGCACATTAACGGGGAGCCCTTGCGTCTCCCATCTCCATGGCAACGCACATTCATTTCCTGATTCAAGCCTTTACAAGACTCTGGAGTGCGTTCACCCCCCCTATCCGTATGTGTATGCATGTATGTATCTATCTATCAATCAATCAAATAGTATAGATTGGTTTATTTGTTAATATATAGGTTTGCTTCATACAATTTGTAGAAAGTTTATAAATGTATGGCCTTAATATACTTGTGTATTAATGATCTATTATTCTTTTGTTTTATTACCCTCCCTATCCATCACTGGGCAATAGCTGCATGTGTTGTAACTAATGCATCCGCACTCCAATCAAATCACGCCACTTATGCACCTTGCATGCTTAAGTGGCCTAACGTTCCTAAATCTGGATCCGGTCCATAGTTCTTTCAAAGCCAAGAATTCCAGATGAAAGACTTCATTTCGCAGTCAACATAAGTGTGTAGTGTGGTTCTAGATTTCTATGTTGTATACCTGCAATGATTACAAGTGAAACTCGAAAAATTTGAATATCGTTCACAAGTTCATTTATTTTAGTAATTCAACTTAAAAGGTGAACCTAATATATAAACTCATTACATGCAACGAAAGATATTTCAAGCATTTATTTGTATTCCTTTTTAATGATTATGGCTTACAACTTATGAGAACCCTAAAAGCAAAATTTCACAAAATTAGATTACATGAAAAAAAAAAAAGAGGGAGAGACCATTTAAAGGCTCAGGAACCCTTTGCAGGTGTTTTGGAATAATTTGCTGGTTAGAGTGTGACACAGTCTACAATATTGAACCTTATCACATTACTCTAATTTTGTGAGATTTTGATTTTGGGGTTTTCAGAAGCTCTAAGCCATAATCATAAAAATTAATACAAATAAGGGCTTGAAATATCTCACTTTGCATCTGATGCCTCTATATAATATATTAGTTTCACCTTTTAAGTTGAATTACTGAAATAAATGAACTTTTGAACGATATTCAAATTTTTTTTCGAGTTTCACCTGTACATTATTAAACAAAACTACATAACTTTGATATATATTGCCAAATTCCAAGGCATTTTTAGGACAATTGTCACAATCTGGGAATGTTTGGGATCAGTGACGACTGGCTCCGTAGTGGAAGCTGAAAGGCCAAAGGTAGTGCTTGTGCATAGGAGGAAGGCGGAACTAAATAAACCAGGACTGGACCGGACAGTTGACTGTTGGACTTGACCGGATTGCTCCAGAGACTGGACTGGACAGCAGACTGCTAAAGAGAAGGCAGGCTGGTAGCAGTAGTGCAGGTAAGCTGGAAGCTGTAGTGCAAGTAAGCTGGAAACAAGACAGGCTGGATTTAAGACAAGCTGGAACCAGGCAGCTTGAATGAACCAAGTTTTTCTGGCACTAAGGGATCAGTGCACAGGGTTTAAATAGCCCACCCAGTGCACGGATTGGCTAGAGGAATCATGTATGCTGCAAAGGCAGTATCTGAGTGACTGCTGAGAATCACATGACAGGAGGCAAGATGGCGTTGCCCATGCACCAGAGGATAGTGGTGCAGGTGCCAAATCCCTGACACCATGCTACATACATGCTGCAATGGATACTGTGCAGGAGGCTGCCGCTATTGGGAGTGGAACCTCTGGAGGGCCGGAAAAACGGGCATGACATGGGAGAGCCACTGACAGATTGCTCCTGGTCCGGTAAGTGCGGCGGCATCTGCCGCTGAGCAAGACAACGATTAGTTGCTTATCATCTCATTTATCTCAAGATGATTAAGTAACTTTGAAAACTTTATGAAATTAGAACATGAAAGTTTAGGCCTGATATAGCAACTTACAAACTTTTACTTTTGTTTAAAAAAAAATGCACACAGCATAATGGGTAGGTTTTCTTCAATGCTAAAAGGAAATCCTGCAAACTCAGGAAGTTAAATTGTCAAGCTTCTTTCTTAGAGAGATTAAGTGAAAGAAGCATGGAAGGTCTGTTACAGATTAGCTGTAGGCCAGCACTAACATGTCACCTTAAATTAGCTTCAAAAGGAAAAAAAAGACCAAAATACAAAAATAATAAGTTTTATGTTTATGCTTAAGTGGAGCATTTTCACTTTTATGCTTAACGATGTTCATCTTGATCTCTTACTAGTCTGCTGGCCACACACTGGCAGATTATTAGCAGATCAGGCTAATAATCTGCAAATTTGTGGACATGAACAATAAACAAATTCTAATAAAGAACAGCTATAATGCTAACCACACACTGTTAAAAAGTAGATATGACAGCACACTGTTTTTCTGATCGTGTATTCTTGAAAATTCAATCAGCAAACATAAAAAAATTATGCCTTACAGATATTTTCTAAGCAAAGTTGGGCGATCAGGCATGCCCATACATTCGCAGATTGTTGACACTATCCGTAAATGTTGATAGGGACGATATTCTGCCAGTGTACGGTGCATCAAATGTGCAATAATGAACTATATGGAAAGGTTGATTCTTACATTGGATGGACAGTGAGGTCATAGAAAAATCAAATGTATTCAGAACCAGCTTATGTAAGACTAAATGGTGTCTAATAGTTTTGATAATTAATTTAATAAATAAGAGTTTTTTTTCCATATAAGGTGCCAAATATGTGGCTCCTCATGTCTTCTGACTTTATGAATGGTGATAGATTCTATCACCCACAGTTTCGATGTTATGCCCACCTAAATAGACGATATTGCAGGCTATTCCCACAGTTAGTGTGCGCCGCAGAGAGATTGGAACTGAGAATTGTGCAACAAACTTCTGTACAGACTGTTACTGACAGCATGCAGGCACCTCCATACACTTGTGTCCGATGCGCGGGCTGGTTCAGCGGTTTGTCTCCATTGCACAGATGTCAGAATTGTGTAACAAGCTGCTGCATGAACCATTATTTTCGTCTGCGGTGGTAACTGGGAAAGCTGCTGAGTTCATTTGCCAAGTGACAATATTTAGAATGTGTGTTAAATGTTCGGACTACCTCTGTGGTGAGATAACATTTAAATGGCAGAAACTGTGTTTGGTTCCAATCTTGAAGCAGTACTCAAAAAAACACTGGGCCCATCACGTTTACTTATGTCAAGCTCCTTACAGGCTGGTACTTCTTTCAGAATTAAACTAAGGTATATGCTTTCAGACATAGCCATATTTGCATTCAGTACCACTGGCTCATGGGGCCACTATAAAGGAGACACCTGGTAGCATGAATATGATCAAATTTCCCAAGATCAGCGAGGCAAAGCTCAAATAAGAGAACTGATGGTTAATGGGTGCTTCAGTGGCCTGCTTAGTCCTGCTGATAAAGCTACATGAGAGGCTCTAAAGAACCTATCCCAGAACATCTTAGGGAACCATAAGGTAGATGGTGGTCCATAGCTTAAAGCCTATGTTCCCAAAACAGTCCTCAAGGCTCCGCAACAGCGCATGTTTTCCAGATCTCCCTATAGAACAAGGTATACAATTATACCACCTGTTGATCTTTTAAACAGTCAGTAATGAACACACCTGTCCTCCATCAAGGAGATCTGGATTACATGTACCGCTGGGGAGCCTTGAGGACTGGTTTGGGAACCACTGACTTAAAGGCTTATAAGTCCATGGGGTTCAGCATGTAGCTAAAGGTCCACTTCTTGGACTCACACCTGGACTTCTTCCCAGCCAATCTTGGGAGACAGCAATGAGCATGGCAAAATGTTCCACTGTATATGTAGTAGCAAAAACACAGTCCCATTGCAATTCTAAAAGGTTGAATCCAAGGTGCTGTTCCCAGGCTCTCTGGGCTGCTAGTTTAGAATATGTCAGATCAGGATGAACTCTGTTGTAGGAAAAGTAGGTAGTGATAATATTCAGTAGGAGAGAGTCCAACGCTTGAAGTTGAATGGTTTGAGCCCAGAAGGTTTTGATATAAGTCGCAGGGATAAAGCACCTCAGATAGACCAAGCTTTAAATAAGGTGTCAGGCATGAGATTATCTAACGCATCCAGATATTAATTACTTGAGGGGAGAGTTAAAGTCTTATCAGCAACAGTGCATTTATTCAATACCTAAATTGCTTGGGCAATACCAAACAGCCGTTTAGCTGTCCCTCATGACCTAAAGTTGTTGTTATTCAGACATAGAACAATTCTGCTAACAAATGCAAGTTCTACATACAATGCAATGTCAAAAGACAAGAGGTAACTACTATAAAGTTTAACAAAACCAAGGAAAAAAGTGGACAGACACTTAAGGTAAGCTTAGGAAGGGCAAAGGCAAAAGATGATCCCAAAACAATCATTATAAATTGCTCCACATTGTTAACTGTTCTTAGTAGAAAAGTATCAATAGTTGTACAACTTCACCAGACTGTATTAAGGACAATACACAAAACCACTGTGGAAACACTATAATTATGCATGGAAGACAAACACAGGAAGTCCAAAAGACATTTACTACTTCACTAGGATTTTGATTTGCCTTGATCCTGTCTAACTTAACTAGAATTTAGAAAATGTTGTACTTTATTTCGTCAGCTCACAAGAAGAAGCTACATATAGCATGGAGTAAGATTTAAGAATTCATTTAATAGAATTTAAATAGCTAGCTGACATGTTTCCAGTAAGACAAGGGTAGCCAGTAATTGAAACAGTTTACACAGAATATTATTCAAAACATAAAAAAAACATAAATAGAGGATTTTGTACTGCACTAACAAAGATCTGAAAAGTCAGAAATTTCTGTCTGGGCAAAGATGCAGCTAATTATAGTTCAAACACAATATGTCACACAAGTTAAAACACACCTATGGTGTGGCAAAGTGGGTGAAAAATTTTACTTTTTAAGCGCACACTTTATAATTGCATAAACGAAAAATAGCCAGTTGCTGAGATATTAAAATAAACACTTAAAATATTAAAATTAAACAAATTTAAATACAGGCGAAATACTTATCTCCACAGCCACCATTGCTCACTGTGATATGGAGTCTGCATATATACTGGAGACATCCACGAGGCTAAAAAGCTCCATAATCATCCTTATTCAAAACAAATGTTTAATATAAGTTTATAAGATTATAACAAATTGACAATGATTAGTTCAATTATATGTAGTTTACAAGATTTTCAGAACTTAATATCACTTCATGTTGGCGTTCCATATCTTATTGGCAGTGGTAGTATTAATTTCCACCATATCATAACAAAGTACAAGAAAGCTTTACTTTTTTTATTCATATTCTGTATTTGATAAATAATGTAGTTTCTTTGCATCTGGTTACACTGGTTTTCCACTCTTGGTTGAATTAAATTACCTGCACAGATATGCAATCAATTCAGAGAACAGACAGCTATGGTAGAGGTTCTATCTATTTTTCTTTCATACCCCTTTCAAATCACCAAACCGGCAATATCCCAGGTTCACAGACCCAGTTTCACACTACAGGGCAGACCCGGGAAATTCAGAGACTGCCCTGTCATCATCAGGCAGAGTAATTTGTTTACCGTTGCTCTGGCAACACTTGCTGCACAGTAAAAAAAATTGCACCAATCAAGTGCGTTAGGTGCTACTCGGTTTGAAAAAGGTGTACTAGAATGATTTGGCAGAATATCCATATTAATTGGAATATAGCAAATGCACCCTTCATTTTAATGCACTACCAACCACAAATCTCTCTTCTTCCCTCTGCACCTGTATATGACACTAATATTCATGATGTACACAATATTCATTGCAGCACAAAATTATGAAATTTAGTACCAATTCCAATTTTACTTATTAAAAAAACAACAAGTGCGGGGGGGGGGGGGCTAACCTTTCGGAGCACCGTGTTACATAGTTACATAGTTGATGAGGTTGAATAAAGACAACAGTCCGTCAAGTTCAACCTATTTTGGATCTCCAGCGATTTTTATCTTTATATTCGAAGTTAATCCATATGAAGCTACCTCCAAAATGTTGCAATCAGAAAAAATAAATAAATAAAAATCCCTGCTGACCCAAGACGGCCGTCCTATTTTTCCCTGGCTCCACTACTGTCCTTCATTTATATTGTACTGTAAAGAACCCTTTCCTTTACTGGTTGTGAAACTTCCTTTCCTCTTAATGGGTGCCCGCGTGTCCTGTCCTTGGGGTAAAAGGTTCCTTTGAAAGTTCTCTGTATTAACCCATGATGTATTTGTATATATTGATCATATCTCCTCTTAGACGCCTCTTTTCTAAAGTAAACATGTCTAAACTGGCTAGCCTTTCCTCATAGCTCAATGACTCCATACCCTTTATCAATTTTGTCGCCCTTCTCTGAACCCTTTCTAGTTCCAAAATGTCTTTTATGGATTGGTGCCCAGAACTGAACATTCGAAATGAGGCCTTACCAATAATTTATATAGTAGCAAAATTACACAGTAGTCCCTTGCATCTATACCCCTTTATATGCATGCCAATTCTTTATTGGACCTTGCAGCTGCTGCTTGACATTGAGCACTATTGCTCAGGTTGTTGTCCACAAGCACTCCCATATCCTTCTCCATTAAAGAATCTCCTAAAATTACCCCATTTAATTTATAGACTGCATGCTTGTTTTTGATCCCTAAATGCATAATCTTACATTTATCTATGTTAAACCTCATCTTCCATTTGGCCACCCGATCCTACAGTTTATTCAACGTCCTCTGCAGAGACGCTACATCTTGTCCAGATTCTATTACCTTACATAATTTGGTGTCATCTGCAAAAATAGAAACCTTGCTCTCTAAACCATCACCAAGGTCATTAATATATTAAAAAGGAGTGGTCCCAGCACAGAACCTTGACATACACCGCTTAAAACTTTTGACCAATTAGAAAAAGTTCCATTTATCACAACTCTCTGTTCCCTATTCTCCAACCAGTTTTTGATCCAAGTAAAAATGTTGTTTCCTAGACCCAGTTCCCTTATTTTGTGGACCAATCTATTGTGTGGCACTGTACCAAAGGCTTTTGCAAAATCTAAGTAGACCACATCTACTGCACTACCCTGGTCTAAGTACAAACTAACTTTCTCATAGAAGCTAATTAGGTTAGTTTGGCATGACCTATCTTTCACAAATCCATGCTGATTCCCACTAATAATCTTATTGCACATCAAGAAATCCTGTATATTATCCCTTAGTATACCTTCCAGCAGTTTCCCAACTATTGATGTCAGACTTACAGGTCTATAATTACCCGGTTGTGATCTTATTCCCTTTTTAAACAATGGCACTACATCTGCTATACGCCAATCCCTTGGTACACAGTCTGATGAAATTGAGTCTATAAAAATTAAAAACAACGGTCTAGTAATTTCAGGACCAGGAGCTTTATTTATCTTTATTTTCTTCAACCGCCTTTGGACTTCTTCTTCTGTAAAACAAATATTATGTGATGGTACAGTT
>WWET01000194.1:792438-806535 GCA_011038615.1 Limnodynastes dumerilii | reverse complement strand
GAACAAATTCCTATGCACACTGCATATATCTTATTTTGAAGTGAAGAAACAAAACAGGAACAAATACAATATTTAAAATGAAGTAAAGTTAAATCAACAAATTTACCAGTATTTCAATGGGAACTCCCCCATCATGTGTCCTGTCCCCCCAGCATCTCCTATCATGTATCTAGTCCCCCAGTATCCCCCATCATGTGTCCAGTTCCCCAGTATCCCCCATCATGTGTCCAGTCCCCCCAGCATCTCCCATCATGTGGCCTGTCCCTCCAGCATCCCCGATCATGTGTCCTGTGCCCCCAGCATGTGTCCAGTCCCCCCAAGCATTCCCCCACCATGTGTCCTGGCCCATGATAGTGGGAAAGATCAGCATATTATATGGAATATCAAGAAAATTATTTTACTATACTTTGTGTAATTTTATAAAATTTTAGTTCTTTAGAATTTATCAGCTATTTAAAAATATTACACACAGTTGCCAAACACGCGCCTGCAATACAATGACTGAACACAAAGAAAAAAATAAGCACGTCTTCATATAAAATATTTATTGTTTCTGAAAACATTAAAAAAACAATTTTGAGCACTTTCCATAAAAAAACATAACTGAAACTCTACTGCAATTTTAAACTACTGTAGTTTCAGCAGTACAACAGACAACAAAACAAGGGGTCATTTTTTTTCCACTTTTTTACTTTAGGAATATGAAAAGATGAAAGGTGATTATTTTCGTCATGTGCTGCAGATAATGCACATTATGTTGGGTCTGTACAGTGACTCAGATGCAACGCATACTATAATCTCCCTTTCATAGTCCAAAGGTTTGAGTATTGCAGCTTTATGCAAAATGATCATTTCATAATGCTGTCTCATGATACAAAGGTCATTTATTTAGTATTAAGTTTTAAAACACTTAAAAAATAAAATAAAATAAAAAAAGCTTCAGAAAACATATTTAACAATAACTAAGCTGAGTTAGTAAACATAAAAAAGAAAATAACCTGTGAATAACTATGCTTGCCTGGTGAACACAGAACAAGTATTTAATACAGCAAAAAGTGGTTACAGGAATATACTGAGACTGTACAAGGTAATACACACATGCACATTTTGTGATCATGTATTAACACGGTGAAGCAACTAAAACTTAACTTCTTCCTGCTGTAATATTCTCATGTAAGAGAATAAGAAATAGAAATATCTCACTGAGATTAATGCACATTGCTACATAAGACAATTGTATGTCATTTTTATGACATTCTGTATTTTCTTCTTTCTAGAATGAAATTCACAAGTATTTTCTGTGTTTTTTTTCTCTTTTTCTTTTTTTTTTTGTCTAACTCTGGGGCAAAATAGTTGCATTTATCCAAAAAGAGGTGCCATGCCACAGGTTCAACAGAAGTTTAGTGCAATAAGTGAACCTGAGAACTAGTTTGTGAATCTTTGTTTCTGTTCAAGAACTGCCCCTGTAAATAGGGAATCTTAACCCCGTTTTAGTTACCAGGCAGTATGAAGAGACACTAATCCCAGAAAATGCCTCCCATAAAAATTTCAGTGTTTGCATTGCCAATTTGACTTTTAATATATCTAGTTTTCAGCGTTAGCAAAATTAACAGAATCCATTCACCGCAAGAACAGCCTACATCACACATTCAGCAAATAGTGCAAACTAATCTAGCGGTAAATTGATCGAGGAGTCTATAATATTTTCAACTACTATAGGATAAACAGTGAATTACTAGCTATGGTCCAAATACCTTTGAAATAACAGTATTTTAACAGGTTGCTTTATAAACACACCTGTTTAGACCAAAATATATCAAATTATCCTTTGGGTTGCTTTTCTATTAATACTTTGGTACGCAATAGTGCTCCATCTCAATGTACAATAGTAACAAGTACTAAGAGCAGGTATTTAAAAAATAAAAATAAATTTAAAAATACCAGCAAACACATAGAACAGCCAAGTAAACTCACTATCACAATCAGGTTTACAGAGCTCTGAGTTGGCCATAGCACCTTTTGGTAAGATGATATACAATGTTAATTATCTGACTTTGCATTTTTTTTTCTTTTTTCTTTTTTCTTAACAACAAAAGCTGGCAGAGATAAAAACACAATCATATTTAATATGCTATACAAATATAAACTTCCATTAGTTTAGACTGGGCCAACGTAGCAGTTGGTGGGTGTTCTGTAAGGTTACTCTGCATAAGTAATTTGTGAAGTGCTGCCAAAGACAGAACAATGGTTTAGGAAGTTTGAGCATATCCAAGCTTGCACACATAGCTAAAATCGTTTAACATGCATTAAATAAAAATTTTAGTGACTGCTTCGTAATTCCGAATGGCATGTCTGGTTGTAAAAGTCATAGAAGTACGCTGTCCTACCCAACAGCTGTCTTGAATTTGTGAGATAAGAAAGTGACTTATGCAAATAAAAATAAAAAATTGTAAGAAATGATAGCTTCTAAGGGAACACCTTTTCTTCTATGCTCTATATCTAATGTCCCAGAACAACTCCTATACTGCCTAATTATAAAAGGAGGGTGTAGCCCAAACAATCGGCATGCAAGCATCTTCGAAAAACCGCAATGCTATTTATAGTCCATTTGCAACGTTTTCAGGAAAAAAAAACACATGCCACAAAGACACCTTTTCTAATATGTACAGATATTAGAAACTTAACAACTTAGCATAAGTTGCTGTTCCAGTGAACTGGCAGCTGTCTCTGGAATAATACCAGATTGCTTCGACAAATAGCTTTTTCCCTCCTAATTAAAAATCCACCTCAAACTTACCTTCACTTGTAAAATGTCATAAGGTCATATGCATTAAAATAAAGCACTATATGTTAGTGCATTTATATTAATATAACTGCTATTCAGTTATTTGTCCTTTGTTTTTTTTTCTTAGAAATTCTACTATATGCCACAACGTATATGGTAATTCACAGGGTCACCCAAGTCACCACATTAAACAAAATGAAGGGGGCAGTTGTTAGTTGCCTACATCCAAAGGGGTATGTAAGCGGTAACATATTCTAAATGGAGCTAAAATTGCTCAAATAAAACAAATGTCTTAATTAGTGTAGCAAGATATGATTTTGTGTCAGTCTAACTAAAACAATATGAGATGGGATAAAAAAAAAAACCTAAAAAAAAACCTAAAAAAATGTAAATAATAAAGCAAAACACAGAAATGGACTTAATACTGGCTTACAAACTGCCTATGTACTGCAGATTATATGATTATCATTTAGAGAACAGATGAAATATATAGAACCTGTGCAGCAAACCTTTTGAAAGCTCATAATTAGAAATGTTTCTGCTGCGGGAGGCACTTCCATTAAGACAAATACAACGTCTGCCTTTTGTTTTGATACAGTGTGCTACATTATAGTACAAGTTTAACCCAACATTTCAACTGTAGGATGGTCCTTGCTCTCTATCCAATCAAATCCAGATGAGGTCATGGAGTTAATCGATTCATTACAGATCTGCTGAAACAAAGGGTCATTGTTCAGCTCCTCCAGTGTAGCTTCATCGTCCTGTACATGTTGTCGACCGGGATCAAACAACAGGTTTGGATCTAAAGTGTTCAGATCATTGATGCTGCCTGAGAGATCAGAAGACAACCGAATGTCGCTGGAGAAATCAGAGGCATTGTTCAAATCTGAAGCCACTTGAACAACAAGTTGCTGGTTTGTTTGGAGGCTTTCTCCATCTAGCAAGTCTTTAACAGTGCTACTGAAATCAAGTTGTTGCTCTCCGATTTCAGATTGTGCTTGGTTGTCTCCAGTAGTAAAACCAATTGAATCAGTACTGCTGTTTTTCGTGAGGTAAGCTGGCGTTTGGAATTCATAAGCTGAAGTGCTGGAATTCATCATATTTTGTTGATTGGCACCAGAAAACATGGGAGATGTTTCCAAAATCTGAGTGAGATTCATTCTAGCAGTATAGTTAGAAGGCATGTTGTTAATTCCCAACCCTCGCACTGCATCATCACGATCAGAATCCAGTTTGTTTAGTAAAACATGAGTGATGTTTTGTGTGTTATTCTGCTTCTGCAGTGATGGGAAAGCAGTTTGCATCATTAAGGTTAAAGGGACCGACTGACTTCTTTGCGCTATGCTGTTGGCACTGGTGTCTGACTGGACATTTGCAAGTATATTATGAACTTCTGCAGTTACTACAGATCCAAAAGCAGTCACATTAGATCGAGGAGTATTAGAGGAAGCAGGACTATTTGTGTTTCCACTTAAATTACGTTGGCGGTGAACAGCCGGGCTCACACTACGACATCTGAAATTGTTGTTTCCTGATGTCCCTGTTCCTTTGTTGTCTAAAGGAGCGGGGACTGCAAAGCCCTCCTGCTTGCTGGTAGTGCTTAGCTGATGCTGAATTGGAGACACAGGGGTCAAGCGTCCAAAGTGATTGTCATGATGTCTCGACTGAGACTGATATGACTGACCAGGCACGGCAAATGCATGTGGCTTTCTGAAGCTATCCAGCTCCTTATAAGTTGAAAGAATACCATGACTAGAAACTGAAGAATTGCCAACAGTGCTATATCCATTGTTCATCCACTCTAGCTTAGTTTTGTCTGGATGAGTAGCCATGGGCCTCTGCATTGGTTTAACAGGGCTACTTGAAACAATGCTAGCATCATGATAAGAGATACTGGAGTTTATAGGGGTAAATGCAAAAGGATTCCTGCATTCCACTGGACTTGGAGGAACACTGCTACTGCAGTTAGAATGTGGAGTCCCAACGGGTGTATGTCGGCTACTACCTAGAGCACTATCTACAGGTGTGGTCTGAGCTAGTCGAGAGCAGGGACTCTCTCTTGACAAGCTCTGGGAACCAGAAATCATCTCTGATGTGGGTGTTGGGGTTAAAGTTGGAGTGGGTGTAGGTGTAGGTGTGTGAACTGGAGTACCACTGCTATGCACCGAATGAAAGAAGTGGGCACTGTTTGCATGTGTGGGTACTGGGGTACCATGGGCAGTGTTAGCTTGGTTTTGGAGCACCATACCTAAACTGCCATAGCTCTGAGAATTGTTGTTCATTGACATTTGCTCCTCCATAAGCACCAGTTCCTCAACAATGCTATCCTGTGTCAGATCGTCATCAAATGAAAAGAAATTGTCATTTGTAGAAGGATCTGCAAGATCAGAGCGCCGAGGTAACTGATTAGAAGAATGTGCTTGTAGCTGATTCAAAGAGGAATCCTCAAGTTGCTGGCTGTAAGCATCCTGTTGTAGTCCTTCAAAATCTTCCCATACAGGCTTTTGCATGTTATTAGCACCAGACGTTCCTGGAATATCCATAACACCAATCCTTTGGGGCTGCTCACAGTTTACAGATGTGAAATCTGAACTGTCAGCAATTTCTTGCCATGTATTTTGATTAAAAGGGTTCTCTGCCTTTGAATCACTCACAAACTTAAACACTGTACCTTCTAGTTTAACCTTAACATCCTGGGATGTGGCCATGAGTTCTTCAGGAGTATCAGTGGCTTTTTCAACAATACAGTTCAATGAATAATTTGCTACCATTTCAGTGTTATCCCCTTGTTGAGTGGCTTTGCAAGGTATTACAGCAAGAGTTACTGTATTATCACTTTTTGTGGTCAATGCTTTTTGAACTTTCTTAACAGTAACCACTCCTCCAGGCCTCTGACCTTCTGCAGTAATTGAAGACAACTGACCAATAAGTGATTTTTTTGCTGGTGGTATCTGCAAGTCCTGCTGTGTACCAGTCAAGCGTTTTCTTGGACTTTTGTTAGACAGCCTGACATCTTTTCCAGCTGGGTCGCCATTACTGTTTGGACAGGGGTTACTGTGAAACAAACTCTGGGGTGCAACACATAGAGTCACAGTACCTTGACTACTGCTGGCTGAAAAAACAGGAGCACCTTCAACTAAGCGGGTTTTACATTTGGTCCTTGTTCCTTCTGCTCTCTGATCAAGGGCTTTGACAGTCTGAGTGTCGCGGGCAGCATCTTGAGGTTTCTCCTGAATAACTTTGGGTATAAAAGACATAACAGGCGTAGATTTTCTTGATTTGGAACCATCAGTGTTCTCCTGCAACTGTACTTGGTTCTCCCCTGGTTCAGGTTCTGTTTTTACCTCTATTAAAGATGCCACTGGTGTGCCAATCCGTGGCACAGGAGACTGCAGTGAAACCACAGAGCCATTTTTGATTTGTGGCACAGTCCTATTGTCATCCGCTGACCCTCCGATGCTATTTACAGGTGTTGTTTGTTTCACTGAAGTGCTAGCATTACTAGGGGCAAGAGATATTGTTGTCATCTTTACAACATTTAGAGAGTTGACATGGGGTGCTGGCACAACGGTTTTAATTGGGCTACTGGTGAAAACCACAGTGGTGGGTGAGCGGATCGTCAAAGCATTAGAACTAGCTGGCTTAGGCAAAATTTGGGGGTAGCGATGTCTAGCAGAACGATCACCAACAGGGCTTGCTGGAATATTTTGGGGTGTCTTTGGCGACTGCTTTACAGACTGCATGTGCTGTGTAACTACTTGAACATTGAGTGGCAGGACCTTCCCTTCAGAAGAGCCAATGGGACTAGGCGAGGTCACAAGAGGCCGGGTTCTTTGAACCTGTTAAATTAAATAAAGTAAATAAACATCAACAAAACTATGTGCTTCATATGGTTAAACTTTGCGATATGGACAGATAATATATCTGCTAGTGGTAACCCTAATGATTCACCCCCAAACTGACATTATGTTTTACAAAACAGTAACAAAAAAACCAAAAAATACTGGAAGGACACATCCCCACAAAATGTGCGTATTTAGCACATGGCAACCTGACAAATTATATTTTAGAATTTTGTTTTACTAAATCATATGTCAAAAACAAGAATTTAAGATTAATAACTGTAAATTGTACTCATGAATAGTTATTGATTTGGGTAAAAGTATATAAAGGGAGGAAGTATATGAAGGGAGGAACCCCTTTACAAGGATAAAAATAAAAAGATAGAAACAAAAAAAAAAAAATTATAAATAAATCGGAACTTCATAAAATTACCGGAATTGGACTGGGAACAGCAGCCACAACAATTCCTATAGGCTGTGGAGAGAGGATTGCAGGGCTTCCATTACAGATACTTGTAATTCCATTCTGAGTTGTTCCATCTTGCTTCTTCATCTGTAATTCTCCTGGTAAAGGCGACTGAAGTTTTTGTTCCTGCTGTTTCTTCTGAATTTTCCTCTGTAGCTGTTGTTTAGCATCAACAGGAGAAGCTAGGGTCTTCATTTGCGGGTGGAAGGCATTGCTTTCAGACATGGGTACAAATGCAGATGCCTGGGTTATTCCTTTCAATCCTGTCAGATAACAAGCACAATGGTTGGTACTATTCAGACAAGGGGAAAACAATACTTTAAATCGTTAAAAAAAAACAAAAAACATAGAAGCATTTACAAGCAGCAAAAAGCAACTATGTGTTTGCTCAGTGTAGGCTTAATTAAGATATATATTTCAATTCTCCTCAAAAAAGGAATTAAATGCTGACTGAAATACTAATTGACAGTAAACTTCCTTTTTAATAGACTTTAAAGGTGAATTATTTAAAAACAACTCATCTGTGCAATAAATTGCTAGACATTAACAGAGAGTAAATTTATATTTATGAAAATCAAAGAAAACAACACACAACTTTCAAGGGGCTTCAGCAATTGGAGTATAAATATTTTTTTCAAATGCAGGCTAAATCTCTCTGTAAAGTATACTGCATAATCATATTCAGCAATCTTTATTTTAGATCATCTGCTCTGTAGACTATGAAAAATAAAATATACAGCTCAGTTGTTCAGCTGAATTTATGAGAGAATATTAGATAGATTAAATAAATACTACAGCCTGTATATAGGCTATAGACTAGAGCAGTGCTGGCTAATCTGTGACACTGCAGGTGTTGTGAAACTACAATTCCCATCATGCTTTGTCAGGTATCTGCTATGCTTTTGCAGTTAAGGCTTGTAGTTTCACAACACCTGGAGTGTCACAGGTTAGCCAACATTGGACTAGAGCAGATAAAAAGCACTCAGAAAATTAATAATTTTAAATCTTATTTTTACAATTGTTAAATTCAGGGTGTAGCTGTGTACAAACATGAAGATTATAAATAGATCACATTATGTTCTTCTTAATTCCCATTTGACAATTGGCATTCTACAGAATTCTGATAGACATTTTAAAATTGAATAGTCAATCTTATGTGAACTTCACTTGAGCATAGAACCGTATTTCTGCAGAGGCAAACAACCTCTTTCTGTGCACCTTCCACATTTAAACAACTAAGGATATTGTACTTGTGCTTCATACTTTGACCTCCAGAGGGCTTGGCTGTCCATACTACTAATGCTATGAATACTCACCATTTCAAATGCAAACATGTTTGTTTTTAATAGAGAATATAATCTAGAATAAAAGTCTTTTCCTTTACGATGATTTAGGAGGTTAGCAACACTTGAAAGTGTCCATTGGACTAGCAGATTTTAAAAGAGAAAAAATTATTTTAGAATTGGTAAGTATGTCGACTGGCGTACTTAACCATTCACTTTCAGAAGCCGCCACCGGAAAAGGATCAGGCTGTTGGGAAGGGAGGGTTAGCTTCATGGAAAGGGAGTCTTAGGGCCAGATTTACTAAGCTGCGGGTTTGGAAAAGCGGAGATGTTGTCGCTTTAGCAACCAGATTCTAGTTGACATTCTTTAGCATGTAACAGGAAAGTGAGAGCTAGAATCTGATTAGTTGCTATGGGCAACATCTCCACTTTTCTAATCCCACAGTTTTGTAAATCTGGCCCTTAGGGACAGGCTGCAGGGCAGTGAGGGCTAGGGTTAGGCTATGGGTAAGGGGAGGGTTAGGTTTAGGGTAATGGAAGGAAAGGGTTAGGTTTAGGATAATGGAAGGAAAGGGTTGGGTTTAGGGTAATGGAAGGAAAGGGTTGGGTTAAGGGTTAGGTTAAGGGTTGGGAATAGAATTCTACTCTCATTTCGACACAACGTCTTCCGTTTTGCAGATGATCAATTGCTTTCATCTAGGCAAAAGCAATCAATTTCCCAGCCAGTTTGGAACTGGATGGGAGAGAACGTCCTTTTCAGCTACGACCCACACCCGTCCATAAGTAAGGTAGTCATGTGCAAGGGATTATGGGCTGAGTGAAGTGCTTGGTGGATTTAATAATGAAAGCTTGATAAAACTGTTTTAATAGCAAATGGAAGGGCAATATGCAGTTTATTATTTGGATTTATTTTGTCATAGGGTTTATTTTTTCATCCTGGTTTAATTATGCTTATATATATGAAGTTTAGATTAAATACATTTTCATTAAGAAAAAATAAAGCTAATTTAGTAAATTCTACTAACTTAAGACATACAAACATCGTATGGTAGATCATTTTTCTAAGTAACACCTCCTGTGACTTTTAAGGAATTTGAACACACTTTATGGCCAATCGCTGAAAAGCAGTATTAAATTCTAAGCATACTAAAAAGTTCAAAGCAATGTTTATAGAGATTACCTGCTGAATCACCTGCCATAACAGTTAAAGCTGCCATTGATTTAGTGCCAATGTAATGACTTTTAACTAGAAAACGTGCCAAATCCAAAACTGAATCAAATGGCTGACTTAGGACCTTCTGCGCCCACTCACAAACCAGACGACAGGCTGCAGACACAACCTCTTCATCAGCATTCTGCAGCTGAGCCGACACTTCCATTCCATCCAACTAAAAACAAGGACAAAGAGAGGTCAGCATGATATAGAAATTATAAACATTTACCATTTTTGCTGGATTAATACTAAATGAAATAGGCTCTCCGAATACAAAGCATTGCCATAACTTTAAATGAACAAAAAAAAAAAAGATGATGATTCCCATAATTACTATAACTATATTTTATGCATGCGGCCAAGTACTTAGTTATGTGACCTAATTATTCAATTTTATCCTAGAAAGCCCACTAGATTTAATCCAGAATGCGTGTCTGATCTATTGGGTAGACAGTCACAAAATGCAGCCCACAGAGCCGTAGGGCTTTTCCATGCCATGCTGCCATTCTCACAACTGATGGTGCGCACGATAAAAGTTATAGCATTAACAAATCTTGAACAGAATATCAACATAATGCGCATGCAAGCCAGTCAAAATACTAAACTTTTATGTTATTACAATATATTTGAGTAATCTAGTTATTATCCCTTTCTTTGGTTTACCGCATAACGTTTAAGAAGTCAGTTGAACAAACTACAAACAAAAGAAAAAAAACAGAGAGCAATTGATCTTTACCCCATCTCCAGTCTTGTTGAAATCCAGGTTAGGCAGTGATGGCATGTGCACAAATGCCTTCTTCCTTAGCCCACTGTAGCAATACGTACTATAGTTAAGGGAATAAAAGACTGTAGCGGCAGAATAATGAACACTCCCCAAAAGAAACTTACAAAGAAAAAGCAATATTACTTTTGAAGTGGATCCAGAATTCCGCTAAGCTGCTGATTTCTGCATTCTGAATCGCGAGTATTCCATTCACGCATTCTGTGCTAGTGTGCACATGGCAGTTACACATAACTACAAACAATTGTGGATTAAGCCTTTCTGATGTGCGATGGGAGTGAGCAGAATATAGAATGGCACTTTGCGTACATTTGAATCTGCTGTGAAGACTTGCGAGCATTGAGTGTACTTAATTCTGGATCTGGCCCCTTATGAGTGCAAACTACCATTTATTGCTGTGTTCCTGTTTCCATTCATCATCTATTTATGAATAAGTTAAGATTTATAAAGCATGAACAAAGTTTTAAAAGTGTAACAATCTTACACCTAACAGCTATTGTGAAATATGGAGACAACCATACAGACTGAGAAAAGCCACTGTAAACGTTTTATAAATCAATAAGTTAAAGGCTCAAAAAAAAGGAAAATCTCTAAATACAAACAAAAACAAACAGTCCTTTCTTCCCCCAAAGAACACATTTTTGTATGATAATATTTCTTGTACTGCAGAGGTAAGAGGAAATCACTAATTGACAAATGCTATACTCTGACTTACTATAAAGGCTAGAATTGTTAATCATACAATGTATGTCCTTTTTAAGCACTGTATTGCACATTGGTTTCCATTTGCAGATGATATTTTCCATCAAAATGTATTTGGACACACTTGAAGTAAAGGATATTTTGATTTGCCTCTTGTGCCCAGCCGACGTGCCTTCATGTTTGGAAAAACATTTTTCATAATTTTTCCAAAGTCAGCAGCACTTAGTGGGTGATAGCCAAGATTGTCACAATAGCTCCTGAAAGACAAAAACATACATGTAAAAAGGATACGAGTAATAGAAAAAAGAGAAGAAAAAAAAAAAGGCATTGAGTATTACTTTAGACCATCTAAAAACATGCACAGGAGAAAATCTGAATCACAGTAATCGCTAAATAGCAGTGCAAAAATATACCGGAGAGAGCTGCCAACCAATTCAAAACAAAGACGAAAAAAGGGGTCATTTACTTATTATTGCTCTTTGCATTTTTTGAAAACTAAAACCTAATTTAAACGGAGGGGAAAAAAAAACAAATAAAAAAAAATAAAATACCCCAGTTTTGAATAATTAAACCCCTTAACAATTGTATCCTCTGCCAATACATGGTATTGATTTTGTGGAGCATAGTGTCGTAACCCAGCACTTTACCCACAATCCATGATACTGAACTAAAGCATCTTTACATCATCTCAAATCAGGAAAAGAAGTGTAATCTAAATCAGGTCCTGGTATTGACTGCAAAGATTAAAGTGTCGAAAAAAAATTCACAAACAGTCAAAGTGAAACCTGATTTAGTCAGAAATTACAGGAGATTAGTAACAAATCATTTCTTAAATTATTAGAGACTACTGTAAACAACTTACTTATATTCATCATAGACTTCTTGCTTTGGCAGCGAAGTCTCTGGGTGCTCCTCTAAGGTATTCCGTATCCATGAGAATGCATGAGTTTGCTGAGCTCGACTAGATGACAATGAGCTCTGATCACTGGAGAATAACATATAAAAATCAGAAAATGAGAAACATTTTTGCAGGGAACAACCCAAATGGAATTTGTTTTAAACCTCAGCCTTTTGATTATTTGACACCCAGAAAATACCTTGTAAAAAAAAAAAAAAAAAAAGACTTGACTAATAAAAGTCCTACAAATCCACTACAGAAGATGGCAATAATGCCAACTGGCATTATCTGGTGATGAATACAGATAACTTCTAATCATTTACCTTACTATCCATAAGCCACTGGCAAAAATAAATAAATGTGACTAAAGTAAACTCCTTCCAGGCTGGCTAAAGCAAACTGTGCACCATAATATGCTAAAAGCTAATGTTTGTGACTACTGCCACAATAGCTTCAATCCCTATTAGTGGCATTTAAATGATAAAAAAAGATGGGTTTTTTGGGTTTTTTTAACATAATATTGCAAAGGTGATTTAAGGGCTGCTTTACATCAATGTAAAGTAGATTTTGGCACAAGATAATACGGCTGAGTCAAGATCATTGGCCATATGTTTATAAACTATTATAATACACAGTTCGCTTCAGGGAACAGAGCACCTGAAAGCCAAATTTAAGAAAGAGGGAAGGGATGCCTTTGGTCATATATGTTTAGCATGGAAAGCAAAGCATTTTTAAAAGTGGCATGAGAAGCAGGTGCAACCCTTTTTTTATCTTGTAAGGTTATTTATATAACAGCTTAAGTACAATTTCAAAATGTCATCTTATTTTCATACATATATATTTAAAAAGCTGAATATTTTTTTAGCTTTATTGTGGTGCAAACTGTGTTTAGTTTATGTTATTCTTCTATTGGCAGCCATATTTCCCCACTCAGAAACTTAGAAATACACACCTGTGCTAAATTACTACTGCAAACTCTCCACAATTACTACATTTTCTAGCCGTTTACATTGAAACAACAACATTCTGGATGAAAATGCTGTATGGGTAACATTGACAATTTTCAGTTTATTTATTGTGTTAGCGCTGAAGCTTACCCTTGTACTGTGGAGTCTGACTAATATTAATATTTTAATTACAATCTGAATAGCAAAAGGCTATTGCGACCAAAATGAGACAGAGCACTTAAAATTTATTTGGTGGGAAAAAGATCCTGCACAATGGCAGTAATGAATCAGAGCCCTTATAGTACACACATAACGGGAGCAGGGACACAGGAACGAAAATTTCCATTGGGGGGGGGGGGCAAAAGGCCAAGGATTACTGAAGCCCCTTTTTCATGAGGTGCTCCGGGCACCATGAACCAGATCCTGACCCCCGCACGCTTTACGTGCACGCGTGGGTCCGTAGTTACGCAGCCATAGCGGGAAGTGCCCCCCCATGCACGGTAGAAAATCTGGACTATTACATGTTTAGATAGCTACCTTAACTTTTACGACAAGGTCTGCGGCCATACAGCCTATTCGTAAAGGGGCTTCCCCCGTCCCCTCATTTAAATGGCCATCGTAAATGAAGGGTTTGCCCCTTCTGCATACTTACTGACATAGGTAACTTAGTTACATACGTCAGTAGGTATGCAGACGGAACATCTGGCACGCACAAGCGCAGATGTTCCCGAGACAGGGGACTTATTGCGTAAATCCCCTATCATACATAGGTCAGGGTCATGGCTCTACAATTTTGAAGGCAACCGTTATCTACCCGACGATTTGGCAACAATGAGACTGCTGCTAATGTTTTAAACCGTCCACAGGCCACAATTATTCACTCTCTCTGTTGCATTGTCATTCAACTTATAAGACCAGTCAATGGGAAGTACCGCTTCCCGGTCTACTGTGTCTGCTTATTCTTACTGCAAATTGTGATAGCAAAATGCGTGGGTAGTCTAAGAGAGAAAGAAAAAAGCGTTTGCTAGATGAAAATGTACAGAACAAGCATGAAGACAACTTTATTTTTGGTAAACAGAAGTGACAACAGTTGACGAGTTGAAATAAAGCTGTTATCGCTTTATCCCCATTTTCACTTCATTCATCCTCATTCACCTTTGTGCAGAAGTTCATGGGGGGG
>WWET01000194.1:772054-786257 GCA_011038615.1 Limnodynastes dumerilii | reverse complement strand
AACACACAAACACACCCCCCAGCAACCAACCATGGCATATTTAATAAAATAAATGTCAGAGATTAGTTACATACTTTTGCAAATATATAAGCCATCAGCCACTTAAGGGATTCTCTGTTTTGGTGGTCCTAACTCTAATACTGTCAGTCCCAACTTTGGGTCACATATCATGGGGTGTGGGTCCCCACTAAGAACAGCCCTATTTCAAAAGGGCGGTTCTCTCCCAGCCAGTTTCAAAGTGGCTGGGATATCCATTGCTTATGCCTCGATGAGGCATAGCATTCAATCCCCAGAGCATCGGTGGTTCGATATGCAAGTTTAAAAAGTAACTCCAGCCCTTCCCCTGATTCTGGACCTAACCCTGCCTTCCCCACAGCTGGATCCTAATACTCCCTTCTGTCAGAGATTAGTTACATACTTTTGCAAATATATGAGGCCTCGATGAGGCATAGCAATCAATCCCCAGAGCATCGGTGGTTCGATAAGCAAGTTTAAAAAGTAACTCCAGCCCTTCCCCTGATTCTGGACCTAACCCTGCCTTCCCCACAGCTGGATCCTAATACTCCCTTCTGTAAAGCCTAACCCTAAGACCCCCCTCCTCACAGCCGAGGGAGAGAGGGAGAGGGTGGGAGAAAGAGAGATAGAGAGACAGAATATAAATTGTGCTTTAATTCTATTTAAAGCATTTTAGAAATAAACATATTCTTCACCAGTGCATGTTTTATTTGGCCTTGCAAAAAAAAAAAATCTAGAAAGCAATTATAATACGTTGTTTCCTCCATCCAATTAAGATTTCATTTGCTGAGTATCATCAATTAGACTGCTCAGCACATTGCCACTTCTAGGCATTGCAATATTATGAAATAGAAGGGTCATAATCTACTTGGATAATCCTACATATATACAGCACAGTCTAATCTCTGTCTAGACTGAGATTATGATGGATAATGCTGAAGCACAAGAGGGAAATTAGAAGTGTATCAAAGATAATGTATAAAATTAGCACAAAGATAACCCAGCACTATAACCTTATGACGTTCATAGACTTCTCTAAGGTGTCCATTTTTGTTTGATATAAAAACTGATAGTAAGGTCGGAAGACCTACCATTATCATAATTATTAATATGTATTTATAATTTGCCTCACAGTATCCACAGCACTATATACTGGCAACAGGGAATACAAATTTAACAAACTGGTACAAAACAATTTGATGGGATACAAGGAAGCAAAACAATGAAAACAATACAAAGCACAATGCAAGAAAAAGTACAAAGATATTAGAACATGTGGGAAACTAATGTTAAGATGCAGTATAGGATATAAGTGTGGAAGTGGAAGAAGGATAGAGATATAGCCATAGATAATAGGAAGGAGGGAAGAGGTGTGGCCACGTTAGGGGGTGTTATTAGTGTATGACTCAATCTTCACTCCTGACCTACATCACTAAATAACATTAGATTCATATTTAATAACTAAAAATATATTGTTGGCTTACAACAGAAATATATTATATTCTGTATAAAAATGTTTAATACAATCAGTTATTAAAATTCAAGGAACATAATACAGCAACACTGAGCCGGATTCATAACACCATCATTTTTACATACGTGCCTAATTTTGCGACATTAAAAACCGTATGTACGCAAACTACGAAAGGAAACGCTATGTAGACAGCGTAAAATAGTTACTACGCATGTGCGGTAGCTAGAATCGCAAAATTAGGCACGTACCGGTATGTAAAAAATGCAGGCAGTGTTGTGAATCCGGCCACTCTTCTCATTTGGGTTATATCTTCTCTCTTCAACAGCCCCATCTCCTTTGCTATCTCCAGTTTATCTTCCAATCCTTTGTCCTGTCTGAGAACTGTCCAAAGCCCTGTGTTATTCTTGCCACACAGTTCTTTGATGTGGGAACTTATGGACACCTTCAGTACTAAAGTCTACAATGTCCCCTAACGCCATGACTTCTTACAAGTTTTTTGTCAGTGATGGAATACACTACAGCTGGTCATACACTGACCGATATGGCAAATCAACAGATCACTCTGTATATAAACATGCATTCATACACACCTACCTACCCACAGCCAGAGTGTGGACCACTACTGCTATATAAAGGGCTGTACTGCTCACAAAGGCAGGTTTTTAATTACTTATTAGCTGAGGTCCTGAGTTTGATTCCAAGACTTGGTCTTATCTGTGTGCAGTTTGTATGTTTTCCCCATCTGTTAGAGTTTTCTCTGGGTGCTCCGGTTTCTTCACACACACCAAAAACATGCTGGTCGGTTATTACAGACCTCCTGAGTACACATATAGCAGATGGATAGGGACTCACCTACAGGAGGTGCCTTGACACTGGACATGTGAGCTTAACCCAATATAGCTATATTGTGAACTAAACCTTTTTATGTACATGCTGACACACAGTGTTATATAATGTTTGTTTGGAGCACCGGACCTCTCTTTTGCTCCTTGTAGTTACACAGCGATCACTTTGGTCCTTGGCTGCACCTCTTCTTTTATATATACACTTGCACACATTTCATATATTTGATTAAAAGTGTTGTTGTCTGTTAACTGGCTGAAGCCAAAATTGACGTGTGTGTGTGTGTGTTAGGGAATTTAGACTGTACCCCCAAAGGGGCAGTAAAGCATTAGATAATCAGATGGCATTGATAAATAAATTGTGAATAAATAAAATATATATTTCTCAAGTTAATTTTAAAGATGTTTGTGGAGAATTAGCATCATAAAATCTCTCTATTTGAATTTGTAATATTACAAGTAGGTAACTAGCTTTTAAAACCATAAAGTACTAAGTACAGAGTAATATTCCTATTGCACTCTTGCTGAATGAATAATCAATTTGTGACACTAAACTTTGTATATTAAGCTACAAGTCTTCCAGGAGCTTGTAAGCTTGCAGCCAAAGTCCTCTCTCCTCTGCAGAAAGAGCCCTCTTTCTCTAGTAAATGCTTAACAGAGTAAAAAAAAAGGCTGGACACAGAGAGGTTCTTTCCCAATAATTATCATGTAGATAACATGATAAGCAATAGCTTCAAGCGACAACATACCAGTGTGTACAGGGCAACAATTCTATAGGAGTGGATTGTTAGATTAGATTTTAGGAAGCTCCTAATTTACCCCATCAACAATGTCACAATGCCTGATGTTATAAGCTACAATTTTTCTTCATCTTTCTGCGCTAAGGCCTTCTTTAAAGATGTGTATATTCAAATGGTTGACGGGTTATGGGAGAAAAATCATGCATCTTGACAAAAACATGCACTGTGCACCCAGCTTTACAGAGGATTCAAAAATGTAACCACGATCCTTAAGAAAGTTAGACAATAAAATAGAGCTGTAATTTGGCATGATGACAAAATGAGTCATCATGGATTTTTATTAAAAAAAAGAAAATATATCATTTTTAGCCAGTTATTATGCGCTAAGAAATCATGAACACACAAAGATTCCGACAAATGTTTAAGTGTTACTAGAGGCTATAGCTTTTATGGGTAGCATATGAGAATCAAGTAACTGAATTCACAGTATTACCTTGTCTGACCTTGTGTCTTGAAAGTAACGGATTACGTAAAGTATACATAATTCTAGGTACTGTATATTGATAGGGTGTGAATTAAATATGACAGAACACTAATTATATACCACATAAATAAGACATTTATTAATCCAAAGAATAGGCAGAACTTTCAAATGGCAATTATAAAATTACAACAACTAGAAACCATATAAAGTCTCTTATTAATTTGTATCACTATTATTAACTATTCTATTGATATATGTAAACACACACAACATATATTTATATTTATTTAAAAAAGACATTCTTTAGTACATTCAGCGTGCCCTATATAACTCTCTTGTGCGAGAGCAGGAATAAACACATATGCAGTCACACAAACAATCTCCACATTGCTTACTGGCACCTCGTTCAAATACAGCGTCTCGCGTCTGCTCTGAAGTAGCGTGTATCCTGGGCTAGATCCTCAGTGTGTTTCATCCCTGTGAGACTTCATCGGAAGGTGGAACTTAAAGTAACCCATGTGATATATTTATAGCACGTTCATCAATAGAATTATGCGCCAAATGTCCGTTCAATAAAACCCTCCTATTAAAAGTATATCTCTAACTTTCATACAAAGTATCACACATTATACACACAGGCAAAAACCTAATACAACTACAAAATACAAACTATAAAAGTTATAGCTCAGTCACTTCAAAGCCAAAATGTAACAGTTACATGGATACAATTGCAAAGCGGAGCTGCACAGCACGGATCTAGAAGTCCCACTTCACTAAACTAGTGAGCTATCAACACATTATATACTATAACAGCATGGTATGTATTATGTAGTCTCTTCAAAAAAGAGACTATAACTGGCTTAAATATTCATCCAAAAATGTTTCTATACTTAAAGGGACTTGGTTGCATTCTAGACACAAACACATTCTGTTGGCCTATATAGAGATAACATTAAAAACAAGGAAAGGGGGTGGGATGTACATACATACATACATACTAGTATTGCTAAACTGATAAGCTGAATCTAAGATTAAAAAGTCTGGATACTAACCAATCTTCCACATGTACTAATTTTATGGAACACAAATATTAAATTTATCATTACTGCATTTTTGGAAAGCCATATACATACTTTTAGTATTTTAATATTCTAACAGTTCTTAATGACATGCAAAAACAGGCAACCTACAGGAGGGTTTTTGGAAGGGTTTTCTATAAAAAGACTGTTAAGTTAAAAACCCTCATTATGTCCTGAAGGGGATAGAGTATTGAGAGTTATTATCCAGTAAGACTCCCTCTGGGGACATGACTGGTTTAAAAGAGATATCTAAATTCTATCCCGTTGAATCTAGGGGGCGTCACGTAGATCTTTTTACAGAATTAGTAAAAAAATAAAAATAAATGATTTTAAGGAATTAGAAGTGAATAAAACCACTTATAGGTCAAATCTTAAACCACAGGAGAAAAATGCTCTAAAAGTTCTTATGGAAAGTAAACAACTAGTGATTAAAAAGGCAGAAAAAGGGGACAGGGGGAATTGTCATTATGGATAGGGAAAATTATGTTAAAGAGGCCTACAAATTATTAGGCGATACTAAGTTTAATGTAGAGCTAAAAACATATCCCACTAACGAGTGAAGGACTTGCGAGGTTTATTGGAGGAAGGCATTATGAGA
Source organism: Limnodynastes dumerilii (assembly GCA_011038615.1). Classification (NCBI taxonomy): domain Eukaryota; kingdom Metazoa; phylum Chordata; class Amphibia; order Anura; family Limnodynastidae; genus Limnodynastes; species Limnodynastes dumerilii. The sequence goes on along the minus strand of WWET01000194.1, from coordinate 781,025 downwards.
AAATGTATCTCTAAGGAAGAATTTGTTTACCTTATGAATGATACCCCACCTTTTACCATTTACCTAAACTACACAAAGACAGGCTCAATCCCCCAGGACGTCCCATCGTCTTGGACATTGGGTCTGCCACCTCCAGATTATCGGAGTATGTGGATTGTCATATTAAAAAATATGTTTTCACGTTCTAAGTGTACCTACAAAACTCCATGCAGATACTACAATTTGTGAACGAGTTTCAATGGAGCTCTGGTTTTAATTGGGGTACAATTGATGTTTCAGCCCTCTACACCTCCATCCCCCCTAACCTGGGGCTGGAGGTGTTGAGAAAGAAACTTAAAGAATATTTTGGTGGAAAATAGCTTACATAAAGCAAGACAAATAGAGAGATCTACTCTATTACAATATAAATCAGATGTAAAGGATCACAACAATGTAGGCCCCTTTGTGACTAGATTTTAAAAAAATGGGGGCAACATGAAACAGATTTTGAAGACACTGGTCTGTGCTTAAGTTAAATCCAATATTAAGAGAAACACTTCCACCAAAACCATGGGTGATGTTTAAAAAGGTAAAAAAATCTAAAATCTTACTTATCACTTAGCCTTTTGCCATCCTTGAGCATCAGAGAGCCTCTTGTAAAATCATGTGGTTATTATCCATGTGTGTAAGATCTGTAAATTTGCTCATCATGAGAGAAAATCTTTTATGGATTCTTCCAATAGTAAGAGTTATAATATGAAAACCTTCATTAATAGTAATACATCTTATGTTGTGTAAATGTTTAAATATGACTGCGGCCACAAATACATAGGCAAAAAAATAAATGATCTTTTAAAATTAGAGCTTTAGAACATCAGCGTAATATCTTAAATGGTATTACTTACTAACCATAGTGTTCCATGTCACTTTTCTAAAGTACACCATTCTAAAGTAGAGACATTGAAGATAAAACCGATTGAATGGGTGGATAGGGACAGAGAGGAGGGGAAAGGCTAAAAAAAAACTGCCCCAGAGGGAGTCTTACTGGATAATAACTCTCAATACTCTATCCCCTTCAGGACATAATGAGGGTTTTGACTTAACAGCCTTTTTATAGAAAGCCTTTCTAAAAACCCTCCTGTAGGTTGCCTGTTTTTGCATGTCATTAAGAACTGTTAGAATATTAAAATATTAATACTAAAAGTATGTATATGGCTTTCCAAAAATGCAGTAATGATAAATTTTATATTTGTGTTACATAAAATTAGTACATGTGGAAGATTGGTTAGTATCCAGACTTCTTAATCTTAGATTCAGCTTATCAACTTAGCAATACTAGTATGTATGTATGTATGTATGTATGTATGTATGTATGTAAATCCCAGCCCCTTTCCTTATTTTTTATGTTATCTCTCTATGGGCCAACAGCATGTGTTTGTGTCTAGAATGAAACAAAGTCCCTTTAAGTATAGAAAAAATTTTGGATGAATATTCAAAAATATATTCCTAAAAATATACTTTTATGTACTTTGGCTTATAATATTTCAGCCAGGTATAGTCTTTTTTTTGAAGAGACTATATAATACACACCATGCTATTATAGTATATAACATGTTGATAGATCACTAGTTTAGTGAAGTGGGATCTGTCGCTTTAATTCTAGATCCATGCTGTGCAGCCCCGTTTTGCAATTGTATCCATGTAACTGTTACATTGTGGCTTTGAAGTGACTGAGCTATAAGTTTTATGGTTTGTATTTTGTAGTTGTATTAGGTTTTTGCCTGTGAGTATAATGTGTGATACTTTGTATCAAAGTTAGAGATATACTTTTAATATGAGGGTTTTATTGAATGGACATCTAGCGCATAATTCAACTGATGAACGTGCTATAAATATATCACATGGGTTACTTTAAGCTCCACTTCCTAATGAAGTCCCACAGGAATGAAACACACTGAGGATCTAGCACAGGACACGCTACTTCAGAGCCGACGCGAGTCACTGTATTTGAACGAGTTGCTGGTAATCAATGTGGAGATTGTTTGTGTGACTGCATATGTGTTTATTCTTGCTGTTGGACAAAAAAGTACATAGCTCCATAGTGCGACAAAATACTTTTATCGCACTATGGAGCGAAACCTTTGTTGATTTGTTTTGAAATGATCTGGAGACCGGACTAAGACCTGTCTAACCATAAGAGGAGCAGCGGTTCTAAATTGGGGCCTGGTGCACATTAAAAAACTGCACAGCATTGGCCACCACAAATTAGACTACCAAAAGCAACTATAGATTGACTGCTTAAAAAGAATAAAAATAATAGGCCTGGGTGCCAATCCTCCAATCAGTGGACCACTTGTATGCTGTTGTAAGCTTCTTTAATTCTGGGAGTGCCGCCATCTATTTGTGATAGATGTATGGAAACTCTGAGCGCACGAATTCCATGTGTTACTCAGTATGACCATCTCAGCTTTTTTAAGAAAAAAGCATCAAAAGCACTTTGGCCTATTGTATCCACAGATGATTCCATTCCTGGGTTCTCCACAAGGTCTATACTACACAGCCATACAAGAGCTAGGAACCTCAAGGATCATTTATGTCACAATGATATTAGAACACAATCGTTTCAACAGTATCATCTAACCCTATACAAAATTCCAGATTTAAGTTTACATCTGGGAATATAGTTTTATTACATTCAAATTCTAAGCAAATATAATTACTTTAAATTACTAAAAACACATTTTACTCAAAGTTTTGGAGGGGATGAGAGAGTGTGTCGCGAGGGCTGGGATACAATATGAATTGGACTCACCTAAAGACTGTATATTTGGCCTGCAGCTTCAGAATGTGGTTGGTACGGATAAAGTGAGATATATAAATAGCTTGTGTCTAATGGCGAGAGTATGTATTGCCAGGACATGGATGGGCAATACAGCCCCGGATGTGAGAGATTGGGTGAGATTGGTGTGCGCCACTTTGGAACATGAGAGATTTGTAAACGGAAAGCTAGGGAGAAATTTGATAGAATTTGGGGACGTTGGGAGGAGGCTGACTGCATACTTGATTTGCAGGAGGGCGAGGAAGAAGTGGTGTAAGGTTTGGTATTGTGGTAGATGACTTTAAATTGGTGGTAGAAGAGAAGGCACCAAAGGTAGTCATATAGGTACAGGGGTAGGTGGCAGGTGGACTTAGCAGGGGTAACGGTTTTCAGTTGTGGGTAGTTGTTAAGGTAATAGTTAGGATAAAAGGAAAATGGAAAAGGTTTGCAGTCAACATGGTTAAAAATGTAATAGGTGCCTGAAGTCTGTAAACCGGCTCGCATAGTAGAATGGCAGATATAATAATGGGAGCGGGCATTTTCTTTTTTTTTTTTTAAGTTGTGTATATGCAGGAACTGCAGTGGTTGGGGTAAGAGTAAAAAGCCCTACAAGCTACTGTCTGATTGTAATGTTATATATGCAAAAATTGTATAAGATATTGGCTTGCATCAATTGTATATGCATAACGTTATAATATGTACCATGTAATTTGACTGCAATAAAAATTGTCAAAAAAAATAAAAAATAAAAATACATTTTACTCACCAATATGCAGTCTGCTTTTGACTGTATGGATTTACTACAGGAAAAAAAAAAAAGAAGAAAAGAATGTTTATTAGTTCATTAATATAATAATAAAATCAATAGGATATCAAATAAGGTGTATGACATTACAAATTATGGAAATTTTCAACACAAAACATTTCTTTTTTATTATTTTAATCTCATTATCATAACTTGGTAAAATTAAAAAATGTAAAGCGATATCACTAAATGGTATCTATATCTCTATAGATAGATGTTAAAAAAAAAAAAATATTATATATATACAGTGGTGTCAAACTTAAATCTCTGTGCTTTGTTGTTTTTTTTAACGTTTTTAACATACATCAGTTTGCTGCCATGCATCACATTATAGAAGTTAGGCAGAGTACATCTGTAAAAAAAAATATTTAAAAAAACTAATGAGACATAAGTTAGAAACTGTTGTATGTCTTTGAGGACAAAACTGAAGATTAGTATAATTGGTCCAAAAGTGGAACGATGAGACATATTCCAATAGGACACTACACAAAATTATTTATGGAATAAAATAATAAAAATAGAAAAAAAATATAGGAAATAACTGACAAGATTCAAAGGAAGAAGAAGAATTGTGGTCGGCTTGTTACAGTATGGACAGAGCTCTCAATTTATTAGGTGTATGCCTACATTAGAAAAAGGATAAGCTGCTAAATGTACTTTAAAAAGCATATACTCTGAAGATACATGAAATATAGGGTAAGTAGCTTCCGCTTCTTAAGTGCGTATATGGCCGAAATGACCCATTGTGCGTTGCATAGTAGGTCATTTACGCTATATACGTAGAAGATCGGTACACAGAAAGTATACGTGACCGCACGTTGTAATATATGTAGAAAGAGGCGTTATGCCGCCTCTGGGCGATTTTAGGAAGAAGTGTGGGGGGGGTTTTGATTAGCTGGGGAGGGCAGGGGGAGAGGCAATGCACAGAGACATAAGGTAGCCCTATGGCACTCCTAAGTGCCATAAGGTACCTAAAAACGGGGGGCAGGTTAGGCAGGGGCATCTGCCTGCACCTAACTGTGAATCCTGTCCCTAGTGAGGAAGCCACTATAGTCAAATATCTTAATAAGTTGTGTGACATAACAATATCTTGTACTTAACATGTTAACAAATCCAAGCTAATCATGAGGAAAAAAGGCACTACTATCCCAATAGCGATAAGTATAACAGAAGGTTACATAGTCTCCGTCTCTTTAGTTTCACCTTAACTGGTGAGATTTATTGGCAAAGCCTGCACGCCTGCCTCAACATCTGAAAAGGTGGCTCATCAATCAATATACATTATTTCCTGTAACTCTTGTTTTACTTCAGTGAGAGAGGGAAGAGAGGAAGATATCCAGTGGCAAAACATCGATATGCAAGCGAATGCTGAAAAGAACCGTGTATTTAGCAGGTATTGCAAATAATACAGGATTCCACTCAACAAAGTTGCTAACAAATTTGGGATATTATGCTTAGAAAGCATGACATCAAGGACAAAATTACTATTTCTATCCCAGAAATGAATACATTTTCTGCAGAACCAGAAATGATTAAAAGAAGTTACTTTCTCTTCCATGCATTGGGGACAGACACCCATTTCTTCTGGGTTTCTTGTCATTTGGCTGAATGGAACCATTTCATGTTGTTTGTATGAGATAGATAGATAGATAGATAGATAGATAGATAGATAGATAGATAGATAGATAGATATATGTAGGATACGTGTATCATCTAGAGAGGTGATTGCCACCTCAACTGCACTGGGCCCCAGAGCTATGGAAACAGAATTGCAAAAAGAGATTTGAATACCAAGTCAGTTTAAACTTAGGTTTAGATTGGATAAACAGTAGTAATGAGTGGATTGGGATTGTGTGTGGCCAGGTGAGAGTTCTGCGTTAGGGAGAGGATATTATGTCCTGCCTGCATATACATGTAAAAATGTAAACTTGGTATTTGAAATTTATCTTTCATTGCTGAAAAGTATACAGGATACTCCCAAAGGTATAGTGTATAGCTATGATGTCTTTTACTTTCCAGGTAATATATGTTATGTTGGTTAGGCTGGAAGGTTGAGTTTTCTTAATGAGTAACAAACCGAGTAGACTTCTGTGTACAATTGAAGAGACTAGTTACTTTGATCCATGCCTGAATCTGCACATAAACCATTATGTAATATATATGTAGGAATTTCATAATGTACAGAAGAGCACCTGGGGAAAGCGGGAGAAGCAATTCTGGACCTGATTCACACTTAAGAGCAAGGCCAGGGACTCACAACGATCTTTATCCATAAGTATATATTTGCTTCTGCGAGGCACTTTACTTAAACTCGTGCATCAGTCCTAACTTAAGAGGACTGTACATTAGTAGCCTGTGTGCTGCTCATTTGCATTAAGAGTCTTCCCCCTCTAGCCACGCATGCAGAACTCATTCCAGACTGCATTCACGACTAAGAAGCTCCTGCCTCCAAGGTGTGGAGATTTAGGAACGTGCTTACTACGCAGGCATATTAAATCATTTGCACAATCTTCATACGAGTTAGGTACATAGATTGACCATGTGTGGTCTTTAAAGACCGCACATAGTTTCTTAAGAAGAAAGAGGTGTGCCCCTGCAGCCTCTGGGAGTTTTTAAGAAGAGTGGGCGGGGTAAGTATGCAAAGTAGGCAGGGAGGGAGAAGTCGTTCTTTATTTTCCTTCTTAAGAAGTTAGGGAAGCCCAAGGACAGACACTCTTAAGGGGGAGGTGGCATGGGAGGGTTTAATAGCGATTGCAAACAATAAAGGGGACAAGAGGGCACCCTTGCCTTGTGTCTGCTGTATAGGACTCAAAATGATTATTTGTAATTAAGGGGAGCTGTTGAGTGCCTATAAAATCACTATAAATTTGTCAGGGAAGCCAAATTTCTATAGCATTTCAAATAAATGGTGCCACTATATCATATCATGTCAAATGCTTCAGTTTCTGCATCAACTGACAATACGTTAGGAACGGGATACTTATGATCTTGCAGATATTGTATAATACCAAAGATCTTACACACGCTTACAACCCCAGATAAAACCTGTCTGGTCTCTATGAATTATACCAGGAAGTATTACCTCAGCCGTTCTGCTAGGATTTTCATAAATATTTTATCATCACAATTAAGCAGAGAAAATTTGTTGATAGGATGTTTCTACTGGGTTTTTGTAACACTTTAATAATGGACAAATTTAAAGTATAGAGTTCAAGGGGGAGGAATAGATTTAATCTTTCAAAATGTTGTAATCCTCATTTGGAAGCCCATCAGGTCAGATTTCTTCATTCTTAAGCTATTTAAGTGTACATTCCAGCTCCTCTTTTGTAATGGGGGTTTTGCTTGCATTTGTGGGATTTAGGGGAAGCTGAAAGGCAGCCCAGAAGCTGGATTTGTTTATAAGGCTTCTTGGGTTTATAGGGAAGTAAAAAAGGTTTTACCGATATTCCCACTTTCAGGGACTAGGGTATCCTCTCTAGTGCGTAAAATAGGAATAATAATGAATATTATACTATGAGAGCATAACCTCATATTAATGTTATGGTAAGCTGTTGTAAATGCGTTTCAAATGCAACCCTTCTATAGCGATATCTTTCTTTATTATGGGAAGTTGGGCAATCTCTGTGTTTTAATTTTTTTAAGTCTGTTTGGCAGAGCAAGAAGACTGTAGTTAATAATGAAAGGCAGGGTCCCCCAGTGTACTTCATATACTAAATAACATGGTCATGTGCTTTCCTACTTTAGTAAACCTAGTATAAAATATTAAGTAGACCTGGAAACTTGGTTAGTTTTCCCACTAGGGCCATAACTAGCTAAATTTGTTGTATCACATGACCTCAATATCTTTATCTCACTTTTTTCAACAAGTACCTAAAGACTCGGAGGGTTGGCAGCAGATGGAAACACAAACACAATAGGGCCCTATGGAATGAACAGCATGTGCTGTTGCATCCTTGAGGTCCCTTGCACCCCGAGTGATGGAACAAGCCACCCTCACTCATTACAGCCCTGATAAGTACCACAATACATGCTTCCTCAGGATTATACAATTGGAACACACAAGTATGCACTGTATATTTCTATCTAAACTCTCACCTGTCCCTGGTCAGATTCACACAATAACAGAAATTTTACTTTGACTTTCTCAGATTACTCAAATACTCAGATTAACAGGTTCAAAGATTCCCAGATCTAGTCAAAATTTAGAAAGTTCATTCAAATTGAGTGTGAATACATGTTCATCACTTTCCTCAAGGCTATGGTGATATCTAATCATATCAAAATGGCTTCGGAACATGATCCTGAAACTCATGTTAGCTATAAAGGGATGGCTTTCCATCTGCCATACAAAGGTATCTGAAAACATCTAAATGAAAGAGAATGCTCATTAGGTTTACATCTGATGGTAGTTAACAGTCTAAATTTTGCATCAAATCTGTGCAGACGAAACTGCACTCACACAGGTTCAGTTTATTATATCTGATTAATTTGTTTGACTATGTCTAACCTCTAGAAGAGATTCCTCAATATAGTTCCAGGTTCTTGAATCGGAGGTTACCAAATATCCCTCAACTTCCAGTTAAGTAAACTAGTTCATTCCCTCACTCTGCATTACATTAAGATGTGGTACTGTTTCAATAAAGTTCACATGTTCTCTACTGAGCCACACAAAATACAAAATAACTCCATATTTGTTCCTCCATTTAATATTTAAGTTAGTTTGTATTTTTATTTTCAATTTAATGGAGGTCTAAAAATTCTAAGATTTTGTTTTTTTTTAATCAAATGATTTTTATTGAAAGTTTTAGAGTCAGCAACATACAGAAACACTTACATGCACAAAAACATTCATATACAAGAACATTCAGGGTTAGTACAGTGTAGTAATCTATGAACACCCGTAGATATTTCAAAGGTAGTTTTTTTTGCAATACTTACAATGTTACATTTAATGCTTTTATAAAGAGAATAAATAAAAAGTATATGACTGCAGCTAAAATTCAAATAAAAATTAATCTTTAAAAGCGCAACAAATAACCTGCTCAAAAAATATTAAAGTTTAAAATAAAAACAAGTACAAAAGTAAAAGCAATATTGCTTTATCTTCAAGAGTTGCTTAGTGTAAAAGCTTTCAGATTATGAGTAATGATAGCAGTAAGCTTGCCAGTTGTCTGAAAAGAAATGAATGCGCCAAAAACCTTCCAGTGTCTGACACCTCATAAGCATATTATTAAGACATCAAGCATAGTGTCCTGTTGTTACCTCTACTCAAATCACAAAGCATTTAAATCAGCAGAAGAGCGTGTATGCTGGTGAGGCTGCACAAAAAAATGATATAATAAATTGTGTCTGTATATATATATATATAT
>WWET01000194.1:754486-768653 GCA_011038615.1 Limnodynastes dumerilii | reverse complement strand
GATAAAGCACTCTGCCACACTGGAAAGATTGTTCAGGAATGGTTTAAGGAACTTGACAAAAGTTCAAGTTGAGTCTCAAAATTCCCCAGATTTCAATCTGATAAAGCATCTGTGGGATGTGCCGATAAAACAAGTCTGAGTCACGGAGGCCCCACCTCACAACTTACATGACATAAAGGATCTGATGCTAATGTTTTTGTGCCAGAAAAAAGTTCAGAGCTGTTTTGGTGACAAAAGGGGAAACTACACCATATTAGGCAGGTGGCTCCAATGTTTTTGCAGATCAGTGTATATGGAAGGAGGGGGATCTGTGAATGTTCATCTCTTCCTGAATATTTATTATTATAATATAAACAGGTTTTTCTTTAAACAGCACCATATTGCATAGCACTTTAAAATTTTTCAACAATCATGCATATCGGTCCCTGCAGGAAACTGAAGCACCCAGAGGAAACCGAAGTAGAAACAGGGAGAACATCCAAATTTCATACAGATAAACCCTTGCCCAGGAACCAAACGCATAGGGCCCGATTCAATTGAACGCAAAACCCCCATTATTTTGGTTGCAAAGCTAAATTGCGTGAATTTATATTGCAGCTTTCATACGCACCCCATAGAGGTGTGTAATAAAAGCAGCAAATTTTGCCTACCGTAATCGCCAGTTATAAACGCAACCAAAATAAAGCAGGATTTGTGTTCAATTGAATCGGACCCAATAACTCAGCACTGTAAAGACAGAAGTGCTAAATACTTAAGTAACAGTGTTGTTGAAGTGCCAGGCATTTGCTCAAACATGTCTTGTTTATTTAATGTATGGTTGACTTTTCAGTGGTTTTCTAAAAAGGTGAAAGGATAGCGAGGGGTAGATAGAACATATCTGATGGACTATGGCTAATACTGGCTCAGTATGCTAATGTGTGACAAGGACAAAGCTCATTCTACACACATTTGTTACATCAAACAATACAAAAGAGATACTTCTACTCATTAAATACAGACATCCACAGAAGAAATGCTGAAGGTTTAAGAAATCCAAATTCCTCATTTTTACTGTCAGTTCATTTAACCAGTAGCAATCCCTTGAGAAAAAAAAAAAACAACTATTGTGGGATGCTGTAAGAAGATTCTTGCCTTTTGTTCAGGCTGCTAGGATTTGATATGCTGAACTACTTAGGTAACCAGTCACATGACCCGTGATGTAGAGAGTGGTTTGTCTTTGGAATGACCCTCTGAGCACCCCCATCATGACTTTTTAATAGCTGGGTGTCTGTATTTGTACTGCAGGTTGATTTAGTCAGACAGGATGATTTATTCAGTCAGGAGACCACACAAAATGGCTCCTTCCTTTTCAGTCAAAAGAAATTAGACAATGACAGATTTCTAAATCAAGAAATTTATCAGGGGTTCAGTATTGTGAAATTACTGATAGTGGGGAAGAAGTCAAAGGGTTGAAATAATAACAGACAAAAGACAACAACTATTTAAAGATGACAACGTAAAGTGGACATGGCAGAAAAATGTATACTTATCTACTGAATAATTAAAATACAAAAATAAATAAATAAAAATGATATCCCAGCATCCAAATTACTTTCTGGTGATCATGGGAAGCACATTTTTTCCCTGGCAATAAACAATTTTTATTATATAGCAGTTGTCTGGGTAGTAGTCTTTACACTTGTTGGACCATAACCTGAAACCTGCTTCTGTTGTGTTTTGAGTTCTAATCAAAGCAAAAGCAGAGGTCTGCATCCTGACACGCATGCAGGCAAGAAATCATTGTCCTCATTAAACTTACAAGAGCAGGACCCTACCTTAAAAAAATCTGGATATGGCACACTTGCAGAAGACAAAAGTTGATCTTGCATATTAGAAGCTCCAAAAGATCACAGCCGTTTAAAAACATATATAATATATATATATATATATATTTGTGCATCTTTGGACGATACACCATTATTATTATACATATTGATTTAGTTAGAGTTATAAGTTATACGTCTGTATTTTCCTATTTGAATATCACAATCTTTCATGGGTGTGGAAATTATATTCCTTTTATACTTAAGAAAAATGATCTTGTAAAAATCAGGTGCAATGCTTTATATTCTACCTGTTGGTCTCCTAGTAATAGGAGCCTGTGGCTCATGCAGTTAACCTCTAACTCTTTCTGTCCATATGTGAGTTCCAACTTATCTTATAATACTATTTTAGTCTCCCATTCTTTGGCTTTTGCAAACAGCAATTTATTAGGGAAGGCATTACTATACTGAGTTACTGCAATTCTGAATTGAATTTCATTTATATTTATAATTGGCCTTGTAATATTGAAGTTAATGCCTTATATCCTATTTTCAGATCTCCTAGTTAATGGGAGCCCATGGCACATGGTTAGCACTAGTGCCCAGCATTGAATTCTTTTTGCCTATACGTGAGTTCGAATTTGAAGGCAATTCATATTTGTTATTTAGATTCTCTGCATTTGGACCTCTCAATCTACTAGGAAAGGTATTTTCTATACTTAGTCACTGAAATAAATTAATTTCTGTTATTTAGTTTCCCCTTTTTCTGTCTGTTTCTTAGGATCCGTTCAATTACTTAAAAACTCATGGCTTATTTCAGCCCTGTCTATGGCATACGACTAGAGTCTCTGCCTAGCATTGAATAGCTTTGTCTGTCCGTAGGTTCGATTATGTATTTGCTGCGGTATATTTTTCTGGAATCCTAAATATATAGGCATTCAATGGGGCTTTACTAAGGACTTGTTCTACATAGTTCGTTATGTTTTTTAATGGATAATGTGGTACTTATTAATTTTCAACTTATATTGTTGCAGAGCAGAGTTTGTAGCAGTCTCTGACACCCATAGAACATTATGTTTATCTATATTTAACTTATTTACTTATATGCCCATTCAATCTGGGTTTCTAATTGTTGTTATGCACTTCTAATGCTTTTTTATTTTTTTTTTCCTTACTTTATTTGTCTTCCAGCATTTGATGACATACAGGTGTAGATGCCCGCAGGTTTGGTGCTTCTGATTGGCTAAAGGGATTATTTAAGGTCACTTGCCCACCTGTACAATGTTGCAGCTCCTTGAGAAAGCCGTTGAACCGGCGAAACGCGCGTTGGACCAGCGCTCATCCTCCGTGTGCACTGGAGGGGGTGCCTATGAACTGTCTTCCGTTACCGCTGTTAACTTTTGAGACCCGTGTTGTTTATTGAGGCAGCTAGGCACGGGTGAGTTGGCCTCGGAAGAGGCGAAGTGCTGGCAGTGAGGCCGCTAGTTGTCTAGTTTAGTTAGTAGGGTCTCACAGCGGTTTAATACCCACAACGGATAATTTGCAAAGTGGTCTGTTTTGCTGCTAGTGTTCTATCTATTTTATGTTCATGTAACTATGATCATATATTTTGCCTTTTTTTATGTATGTATTTATATTAAAAGTTATATTTTATGTTTGACCTGTATCAATATGCTGGTTTTATGTGATATTTATAAGACTAGAGTACCACCAACAGTTAACCTTTCTGGATCTGCCTTTCTTTCTTTGATCCATTCTCCTTTTTGGACGATACACCATGGTAAGATATCTGGGGAAATGGTCTATTGATTGTGTAGCTAGAAATAATATCTGTTTAGAAAAGCCCCGGTGTGTGCTTTTTCAGCAGATAATCTTTCCAATCACACAATCAAAAGACCGTTTCACTAGATATCTTACCAGTGTGTACTGTCCGAAGACGCACAAAAATCTTTCGATTTGATCTTTCGGAGCTCCTAATAATTTTGATGGTGGCCTTGACGGGGGCTGGTGGCTTATCATTTATTTGCGCAAATATGTGTAATGGACATTTCTGTGTTTTATTTTTGATAGACGGTAGTCTGTTACTGGTTAATGGCAGTGTTGCTGAGGCATTTTCTTTCCTGTGTTTCTGTGGCTAGCAGATTAACCCCTGCCTTTCATGCACCCGTTTGCATTTACCTATAAATTGATTGAGCAACTTCCATTTTACACTTCCTAATACACAGATCAACCATGGAAAGATATATTTTGATTTTTGTATGTACTTTGTCTATTATGAGCTCTTTGGACAGTACACACTGGTAAGATAATCTGGTGAAACGGTCTTTTGATTGTGTGATTGAAAAAATTACCTGCTAAAAAGCCCCAGTGTGCACCCTGCTTTAGTGTCTTGTGGACTTACTTGCGTGTTCCTAGGCAGAATTGCTAAGAACCATAAGAGTGTTAATCAAGTTTTGTAGAAACTTCAATTTAGTAACGTTTAAAGAAATGACAAGCACAATCCTGTTGCAGATAGACTTCACTTTACAGGACGAAGTACTCTTAAAGGTTGATTGTCAACTTATTTGGAAAGACATAAATGACAAGTCACAATTATAATAGATTAAAAAGTGAATACATTAATAATTAAAGTACCTTTAACCAAAACTACCAACTTAAAGAAATCCCCCTACAGCAATAAAGAGCGACCCAACAAACTACTGGTGTTGCATCCTAAGGGCCAATCACATTAATCATTGGCAAGATGATTTAATAATACATTAAATCGAAGGACCTGATTCAGATTAAATAGATGGGGCCTTTTTTGGCACGCTGCTTTTAGCATGGATCCAAACTGGTCTGGCTTCCAGCATGAAGATCCAAATCTTCACGCTGGAAGCCAGACCAGCATGCTTAATGCATGTCTACTAGTAGGTGTGAGGTATTTAAATCATACAGTAAGGGCTTGGCTAAGCCCTTAAGTATTAACCAATCTCATTTTAAGTGGGACTGGTGTGAAATATTAAGGCAGGATCCTGTTGATGGAAGCACATAAGTGCAAGAGGATTGATCTCAGTCACACTTAAACCCCTTTCACATCACCATAATTTATGTCAATAACCCAGGTCTTGGCAAAAACCCGAGTATCTGGTGGTGATGTGACTTTTGTGATTTGAGGTCACTTTTTAGTAGACCCGGGATAAAAGAAAGGTTTTTCCCAGGTCTCCCATGGGACTGGTGGCAATGTGAAAGGTCCCATGTTGTTTTTCAACCTAGGTCCTTCACAAAGACACCTGATTGGACAGGTGTCTTTACTATTGCTATGGCAATAGTAAAGAGATCTGTAGCTGGGAACTGTGCACAGGGAAAGGAGATAGGCTGCATTTTTAGTACTTCTAGGTCTCCTTTCTGGTCTATGTGACTGCAATTCCACTATTCGCCACTATGAATTTAGTACATGTATGTCCTAAGTTCAGAGTGGCAAATAGTGGAACTGCAGGCAGACAGACAGACCAGAAATGAGACCTATAAGTACAAAAAAAAAAATTGTAGCATGTCCCCTTTCAGGTCCTCTTTTCCTTAAAAGTCCCGTAGTTTATAAAAAAAAAAGTGAAGTTACCTTCATTTTTTTTCTGCCAACAGGAGCTCCTCTTTAGGAGTTTGACAGTTGCTTGCCAGGGCAGTCCCAGGGAATTCATGGCACATGTGAAAGGGTCAGATCTGGGAATTTCCCAGGTTTTTGTGGACTTATAACGTTTTTTTATTTTTATTTATTTTTTGACACAGCAATTCACCTACGAAAAACCTGGGTTTTAAATCCCAGGTCTTTCAAGGGTGGTGACGTGAAAGCAGTATTATGCTAATTAGAATTGCACAATGGTTACCTCTTGAGGTGTTCCAATCTAATTGCAATTTTACCACATGCATAGAAATGATGAATATTTGGAAGAAAACTACCAAATAGGGAATTCATGGAGAACATTAGAATTTTTCCACCAAAAACAAGTTAAAAATAGAATAATATGGCACAATAGAAATGCCCATCATACTAAACATGAATCAATGAGAAAAGATGAAATAGAAGTATTCGTAGATCAGGAGAAATAGTTTTAATTCCTCAGTATGATGGTATAAAAGGCAGATGTTAGTGATTGTCCTTCTGCTTGCAGTACCTGGTATGAAAATGTGCCATTAAAAAACGGTCAGCTAGCACTAACAGTGGATCAAGCAGGTGCCTCACTCCAGTTACTGGTGTATGGCACTGCACCAGTGAGAAAAGGAGTATAACACTGCTTTCCTATCACCACCCTTGAAAAACCTTGGGTTTTCAACCTAGGTTTTTGCAGGGCAAATGGCAGTGTAAAAAATAAATAAAAATTCACATATAACTTGAGAAATTTTCACATGTGCCATGAATTTCCCAAGAAGACCATGGCAAGTACCCGTCAATCAGTCAAAGAAGAGCTCTTATTGGTAGAAAAAAAGACCAGGGAAGAGCCTTTCTTTTTTCCCAGGTCTGAATCCCAGGTCTAATGACACAGAAATTGGGACTTCTTGGTCAAAAACCCAGGTATTTGGTGGTGATGTGAAAGGGGTATGAGATGGCAAATTTTCTTTTACAGCTTCTACTTGTCATGAGCAAATGATATGAACCATACATTTCTGTTGTTGTAGTCTTGAAAGGTTTACTTTAAAAGGAGAGTGGACCACATAAATGCTAGACAAGGGGTAAGCATATTTTCTATTCAATTTTGGTTGAATTTACCATTTCATTTAGGGTTTTCTTTTTTTAAATGAACAAAATTGAGAATTAATGGATCTTTCTTAGAATGTATTAAACCATTTTAAGGTTAGGAGGAAAATATGTTTTAATCCCTCATTTATCTTCATCATCAAACATGTAAAATACTGTATCTTTAAGTTGTAGCATTAACACTCAGTTAACACATACACAAAATCTTCCAGTTACTCACAAAAAAATTAAACAATACACAGACATACATACCTACCTAGGGAACCCCAATACAAAAAATTAGATGCACATGGGCTGATTTATAACCATGTTAGCAGAGAGCAATGTACTCAATCATGGTTGTTATTTTGAGCAGTATTTCCAGGCACAAAGTTATAAACAAGCCAGTAACAAGATTCTGTAATGAAAGAAGTACTTGTCACTAAAGAGGTTTGGTTATCTTTAGCACCACCCTATCCTATGATTGCAACGGAGCTCAGGCTGTGAGCCACACAATACCAGATACTGTCACTGGATTAAAATAACAAGTGACAAGACCTCTATCCTTTCCAAAAGCTAAATCTGTATTATGAAAACCATATTAAAAATGATAATAATGATGCCAATACAAAAAATACATTACACATAATGCAAAAGTAACATTTAGTAACATTCCAAAACACATGTCCATAGTATACTATTATTAGTATACTGCTATTATTCGATAGCTAACCTAAAGTGGGAGGAGTTTAGTATTACAATGTTCAGTGTAGGCATGCTATCGTACTGCATACCAATGGGCTGCCATTTTATCACAGTTCATGTCCATTTCTCTGCTCTGGTGCGGTGATTAACCTGCAGGTGTGCAGCTACTTGGCAACATCTCTGTGCAGTCTCCAGCCTCTGTCTGTTGAACCACTGCACAATGAAAACAGCCAATTTAACCCCGCCAGAGCTACTCGCCACTGCCTGAGTATCAGGCTCATATGGTGCACTTGTGTTGTACTAATCCAGCGCTTCTCCTTGATATTTCGTGTTCCTCCTTGTGTTCTGTACCTTATACAGCTCCCATTATCAGTCTCCTTTCTGCTATCATCCATTAATGGTGGTTCTGCTAACATTATCCACTGTGTTACAGTCTGGTACCATCCATTTACAGTGCTTTTGTCTGCTACTGTCAGCATTTGTTCCTGTCCACTACCTCTCACTGGTTTCTTACATGCGCTGCAGCCAAGGCCATCCCCCACCTTCTGGAGCTCTGGCGGACTCCACGGATAGACTCTGCTTCCAGGTATTTAATCCAACATACCATCAGGACCCTGGTTGTACGCTCGCGCGATCCGTGACAAATTTTAAATGCAAATGAATTGAAAAGTTTAGAGTAACATCTGGAATAAAAAGTCTGTACAAGAGAGGTAGTTTGTGA
The DNA here is from genome assembly GCA_011038615.1 of Limnodynastes dumerilii. Lineage (NCBI taxonomy): Eukaryota > Metazoa > Chordata > Amphibia > Anura > Limnodynastidae > Limnodynastes > Limnodynastes dumerilii. The sequence continues at coordinate 760,714 of WWET01000194.1, read as the reverse complement.
ATATATATTTATTTTTAAATATTTTTTTTCTTTATTTATTACTATTTTTCTCAACACATTACCAATTCAGAAAACACAGGGCTTTTTTTTATTATTATGTAATCCAAGAAAAACTATTTAAAGCCAAACCAATGAAATCTGATTGTATTTGACTTGGTCTGGAAAAGCTGCTGCTCAATGAAGACAAATTCATGTATCTATGTACCAAACAATTTGTAGCAGCTAATAATGCACAGATTGCCTTTCAAAATAATTTGTCTGTAAATGCTCCACATTCTAGCACTTTGATAAACATGAATCATGCAGAATTAACTTCTGCCAGGTTTTACTTTGAGTCATTATTATAAAAGTATAATATTTTGGCTACAGAAGAGAAACAGACCCATGAATGCTACCATCCAACATAGATTATCCTACATTTTGTGCGGAGTAGATGCTTTCCATCGCCAACATCAACCAGAGGAAACATTTGGATCAAGTTAATATTCAGCCAGTAAGAGGACATTATACATAAGTGACATTAATCAAGAAAGTCTTAGCTACATATTGATAGTGTTCTTCCAAGTCTAGACTGCAAATCCATCCATTGGTTAAATAGCTGTTATTCCTGTAGTTTAATTTACTTATTTAACACACACACACACACACACAAGCTGGGGATTATATCTAAGTGCAGGCAGAGATATATTTAGACCTGCTTAATAAATAACAAGGTTGGTTTTGATTTAGTAAATGTACAGAAATACAGTCCTCAAAATACTATTGACAAACTTTTTATAGTTCCTCAAATAACAAATGATATAGTGGGAAAAAAGAAAGCTAAAGGGGAAAGCCACACCAATACCTAATAATTTGTTCCTATATAATTCTATATAACCACATATACATTGGCAATTTATACGCTTGGGATAAATACATGCATGTCCTAAATATTAAAGAAAATTGATATTTAAACAGGGTCTATGGTTAGTATGTTTTATTTTTTTTAATAGGGCAGACTGAATGGGCCAAGTGTCTCTTATCTGCAATCACATTTTAGGTTTCTATTTTTAATACTAACTTCTTGCGGAGCATCATGTTTTCATAGACTTCCCTCTATTCTGAGGAGTACACAAAAATGTTAAATTGTTTTAGGGGTTCTGCTTCATTTGATTTTCCATATAGCATGTACTTCTAATAATATGCACATTAGAACAGCAGGTAACCCTTTTATCTCAAACTAATTATCTTTCTTTCACTGCGGTGCTGCAACTTAGCTAGAAATGTTTCTTTTCCATCGATGGAATATAGTTTGCCCTTATGCCATATAATGTAAAACCTAACACCTGTCTATTACAGTGCTTGTGCCAGATAATGTTTTAACAAATAAGATCCAAGAAAAGAGTAAAATTGATAACTGTTAAGCCCCATACACACTACAGTTTTTTTTTTAAACGATAATTGTTCAAAACACCAGGGAAAGGAGTGTTTTGAACGATATCGTGTAAGTGTGTACGCTGATCATGCCTGATCGTTGTAAAGTACACAAAATCGTTTGATTGCATCTTTTAAAAAGTTTAATATAAACGATCAAGCCATTCAGTACTGAAGGCTCAACAGAAAATCGTTTGTAGTGTGTATGCAGCCTGATTGGCAATAACAATGTTCTGTAATGTCATTTAAAAACTGTAGTGTGTATGGGGTTTTACAGTGTTTACTTTGTCCAATTCAGCCAGTGACTGACTTGTATATATATTATGTCTGTCAAATTCTATTAATTCCATAAATATATCAGAATGATTAAAGCCATCTGTAGCTAAAACTAAAATACAAAAAATATGGCCCAGCACCTTGTAAAAGCTTTAGAAGGACACAAATGAATACCCTAGGAATATACTCTTGTCAACCATTCATTGAAGGTACAGCATCCATTCCTTCAGACTGATTAAATAACTGAAGGGGACAATGCTTGTCCCCTTCAATATACTCCCCATTTGCACTAATACATCGCTGTAGTCTTGTTTTCCACTGGTCGAAGCCATGTAGCAAATCAATTTCTGTCAGTTGTTGCAATATATCTGCAGATTTCTTCAGCTGACTCAAAATGTTTCCCTTTAAGCACCGATTTAACTTTTGGGAAAAGATAAAAGTCACAAGGTGCTAAATCGGACGAATATGGAGGATGTTCAAATGTAGTAATGTGATTATTGGTCAAAAACTGCTTCACAAAAAGTGTTGTGTGAACTGGCACATTGTCCCGGTGAAGAAACCATTTTTCCACAGTTACGGCCGTTTCTTTCTGACTCTCTCTCAGCTTTTTTAAAATAATAATAATGCTGGTAACTGCTGTGCCTTCTGGAACCCATTCTGCCACAAGGTCACTATGTATGCATTTATAACCGGTTCTGACTGCTTTGTTTACTAGGTGGAATCACAGTCTCGTTATTTTATAGACATACCTTGTATACGTATATATGTCTTGTACACACCCCCTGATGAAGTCTGCTTGATGAAACGCATAAGGGCGGAGCTGGGACCCTCTTCCGTTACACTCAACTTATTATCGGGCTGTATCCACCTGGAGATTACACGTGGACCAACGCTGCGCGGGATCCGCTTCGGTTGAGAGACCCTCCGCACAGCGGTACAGTGTGCACACATTGTTCTGAGTCAGCCTAGTCTGATTCCACGATCTCTGGTATGCCTTGCCTGTTTTTATTATCTGGGTCAAATAAAGATGTTCCTGCACCATGAAGCGCCCTCTCCCTCTTTTGTATTTTTAAATATACATACATACATATATGTAAATACTTGGCATCTACTGTTTTTGTCAAAATATTAATTAGTACATTAAAAAGATAATTCAACACTTTTCCAATTAGATAGCAAAATAAGCTATTTTTTTTATATGTTCTGGTGTCAACGCATGTTAGGACCAATGAAAAGAGGGGGCAATATGTGACCAGCTTTTCTACTTGTACAGAAGTTATAGGTCCTCAATGCACACATAGGGTCAAGCCTTTTCTAGGATTTGAAAATACACTGATTGCAATTACATGATTAATTGGCCAATAGAGATTCAGATAAGTTTCAGGTGGATGGTTAGTGAGATACATGGTGATTTCATATATGGATGTTATTCCTTACAGAGTAATGGTATATGGCACGGTTTAACACACGCACATTATATACGTTAATATAAGTATGCATGCATGTGTGTATAGTAAATATATATATATATATACACACACACACACACGAATTGGTGGGTGCTCAAATCAAATGTGTAAATTAATCTAGAGCAGGTGCTAGAAAGGTATGTGAAAATCTTAGATTAAAAAAAAAAATTCTGTAACAAAATACTTTTTTTAAATTATTTAACAAAATGCTCTCCTTTTTTTTTTTTTTTTTTTTTTAAGATAGAGGGCCTGATTCAGACTAAAGAAGTCTGAACTTGAGAGGAAAGTTACACCTGGGCAAAACCATGTTGTTTTCGGGGGCAGTCAAGTTAATTGAATTCTTTGCATGCAGGGATATATCTTTGAAATGCTTACTGCACACAAATAGTGACCAGCTTTACTTTCATATTGTTATTTAGACTTGGCCTAGGAAATGCCACCCTGCACCTCTAATACTGTATGCAAAAGATGAAATATGACTCCCCTGCAATACACAGTTTTAGGAACTTTCCTAAATTTACGCACGCAAAGACAAGTAAGAATAATTCACAGATCCTAAAGAATAATGCTAACCACAGCCCTTGCTTCTTAGGATTCTTATCACTATATGCATATACTCGTATTTAGGAACAGTTTTGTTTCCAAACTATGAATTGTGTGTATATTTAGAATATGATATAATATTTAATATCCTCATGATTCACAGATAAGCAAAGAAATTGATTAAGTTAAGAAGCAGATTGATTTTGTTAGGCTTTCTTTGTTTGTAGAAATAATTTTGACAATTATTAAAATCATTAATACTTATTGAAGGATTAAGAACCATTCAGCTTTCAAAGCTGTTATAACATAAATATCAAAATAATAAATCTCTACATAAATTATACCTAAACAAATTCGTATCTCAAGATCTCACACAAAAAATGCAAACATGCTACAAGTTAAATTAAAAAAAAAATGTTTAAAAAATGTTTACAGCAAACAATGAAATCCTGCACAACCTGCAAATAAATGTAAATAATGAGTATTTTTCAAATTTGAAGTCAAACACAAAATGGTGACATAACAGCAGTTTTAAAAGATAAGCCTTTAACTGTTTCAATCAAAGTGAACACATGCATTCATTATAATCACACAGCAGCTGTGTGCTGAACAAACAGAAAAGCATGAGGCTTTTGCTCTCTGTTAACCACGTGGATTTAAACTTAAAAATGGCAAGGGGGCATTCTTACCTTTTCCCGTGCATACTCTGCTCAAAGCCTTCTTAACTGTGAATCATTCTTAAGTCTCAAGGAACGCCCATACTGTACATTAGTAGCCCGAATGCTGCTCATTTGCATTAAAAGTCTTGCCCCTCTAGCCACGCATGCATAAGTCATTACATTCTCAAGCATGAATCATTCCTAAGTAGCTGTTCTTATCTGTGAATCATTCTTACATAGTTTAAGTGCGTAGTTTTGAGTTCTGGGCATGCTCATACTCATATGTCCCGTTCCACACACTGTGTGCTTCTTTCCCGGCAACTGTCTACAGCCATGGAATAAAGACATTGCCTGGTCTGCCACCCAGTGTTACTAGCAGTAGCAAGTCAGGCCATGTCTGGAAGTGGTTTTGTGATCTTTACACTAGACTTGCGGTTTCTTTTTGGTCCTTCCTGTCTAATGCCTTTTTCATGTTTAACATACTAAAGACTAAAGACACCTCTGACTTGGATCTGTCAAGAGCATTTTCTTATAATAATGTCTTCTCATGTGGAGCACTAGTGACCTCAATTGATAAAATGAAGGGATCATTTGTGCTAATCTAGGTATTATTTTTCTTATTATAAACCCACCTCATGAGAGAAAGGGTTATGCACCGGAAAAAGAAAAGAGTTGGTTGGAATTATTATCTCTATGGGGAGGAGGGGGAGCAGGCTCTAGTTGGGTAACAGATAAACCTGCACTCAATGTGGTCAATAAAGGGGTCTTCATAATTACTATTACCAAGAGTTGTAATCATGAGATATTTTAACATGGTCATCCTGGCCACTTGAAACAAACAAAAATAAGTCTCCAACCCTGACAAGGCTCTAAAGTCTTCAAAAATTGCTTGATGATTTAAATGGGGTAGATGTTTGAAATCTATGCCACCCTATTTCTAAGCCATTTGCCCATTAAGTTGCTTCATATCAAACCATCTCATTAATGGTTGTAGGCTGTAAACTGGGCAGTATGGTGGCTCAGTGGTTATAACTCGTTCTTCACAGCGTTTAGGTCATGTCTTTGATTACCGTGTCGGGTAGGGACTGTGAAACTCACTGACAGGCACTAAGAAGGAAGCTAATATCACAGGACGTAAAACAGACAGATACTTATTGCCTGCAAGGAACAGGAGGTGGCAGAATCGATCCAGTCACTGTAATAATAGTATTTAAATTATAAAAGTACAACTGGGGAGAAACCTTTGGCATTGTTGCAGACCATGAATTTACTATTTGAATAAATAACAGACATGGGATATGCATTCCCTACATATGCCAAAGAACCCAGATTCACAAAGTTAATATAGTTTTATTTTTTCAATTTTCCTAATTAATGTGGCGCTATATAAAAACCTGTTAATAAAAATAAACGTAAGCCAACATGCATTATACATTGCAATAAACATTATTCAGTTTGCAGTTTCACTAGTTAAGCATACTATAGCGGTGTTCCTAGTGATTGTGTTTGAGGCCTAACAATTATCTAATTTCCAAGCCAGAATAAAACATATAGGTTTCAAAAGATAGTAAATCTACAATGAAAAAAGTAAACAGAATTTAACAAAAAGGTGGTTTTAGAATGCAAAAATGATTTTGTGAATATCTTCATAGTGCATGTGTCAGCATAGCCGTTTTCAATAACTTAACTCATTATAAATAAGAAATAAGAAGTTCTGACCTGGCTGGGATATCAATTGCTTATGTCTCGATGAGGCATAGCAATCAATCCCCGAAGCACCGAATACCGTGCTCCGAACGGTAAGGAAACCCACTCCCTAATCCTAAGTCACCTCCCCCCGTAGCCTAACCCTAACCCTTAGTCTCCCC
>WWET01000194.1:743333-754338 GCA_011038615.1 Limnodynastes dumerilii | reverse complement strand
TTAATCCCCCCCCCCCCCCCAAGCCTAACTCCCCTGAGAGGGTTACTCACCTCTCCAGTGGTCTGGTCCGGCGGCGTTGTCGGCTTTTCCGAAAATGAATGGATGAGTATGCAAATCACATACTCACCCATTCATAAAAAATTCTGCGGTGTATCACATTCAAAATAGAGACAGCAGAAAGTAGCTTTCGGCTGTCTCTATTTCACAATGTGAAAAATCGTTGCAGGGACTTGCAACGCCATTTAACAGTTTGGGTATAAATAATAAAAAGAATTAAAGAGAAGAAAAATATAGCGAATAAAATATTTGCCATTACAGAACAGTCTCTTAATCCTGAGTCATGACATGTGGAGCACTGATTTCATTTAGACATTTGGAATAAAAAGTCTATTGTAAAATCAAACATGTAACATAATTATTATTATTATTTTTTAACATTAGTTAAACATTAACACTGACCTCCTTGGCATCTGCTGTCAGACTGTTCTGAGGTTGCTACATACTAGGCCAAGGTGTGGTCTTGCATTCGTTACAGCTGGCATGCTTCCTTAGCCAGAACCAAGAATGTCTCTCTTTAGGGTATCCTTAGAGGAGCTATTTAACACTATGATATACAAACCTCTCTACTTAAGTGAAGGTCACCATAATTAGAAATGGACACAGAAATGTAAAGAACACTGCTTCATCCTGTACTCTACCAGTGAGTTGCTTCCCTCATGGAATAGGCTTTTTTATGCCCTCTTGTATACAATATTTCATGTCTACTATCAAATATCTGTGCTTCCGATAACGGTAGTGTACTTTTTTCAATGTGGTATCCAGGATTACTCTGTTAATGGGGTTTTGTGCTACGTTTATAGTTTGCAATTGACCAAAAACTTAATAAAAAAAAACTTTACTGAATACAAAATAAGTTTGTACTCCTGATTATATAGCAGTTCCAGGTAGAGTTTTAAATATTTTATGTTGCATGTGTTCAATATTTTATATTGCAAGTAATCAACAGGAAGTGCAAACAGGTTCTGTTTTTTATTGCTGCTGTTTAATATTTTCAATTACTTTCACTTTATTTTATTAAAACTCTAAGCAAAACTGGACCAAATAATTGCTTTACTCTTAACCAGTGTTCGTAGAACATATATACAGGGCGATAAGCAGCATTTTTATTGTACACTTTTAATGCCCACCACTGCACGTTTTCTTCATTTATTATTATAGGACCCAATGCCCCTTCTGACCTAATCAGAAGTAAATATACACCAAGGACAGAGCACAAATTGTCCTAAAAACGGAAGGCCAAATGCTGGGTGTGGAAGTGGTCTTATGAGCTCTATAGTTTTTCAATAGCTACAAAGCCGGGGATTTTTTTAGCCTATTATACATACACAATTTTCTATGCAATATGGCAGATTCTCCTTAGAGATTTATAAACAGCAAGAACAGCCTGCTGCAACTTGGAATATAGGCAGTTATAAAAAAAAAAAAAATAGGACATGCGTCTCCTCGGCTCCTGAAAATCCGGCCTAATATACTGCCTTTGGGGGTCCCGGTGACAAATTCTAGTCATGGTTGCTCCTCCTGATTTGCAGTCCTACCTCACATGTGCGGCGGTGCCACTGTGCTTTAAAGTATCCCGGCGAGGAGCTGAGAGCGGGGATCGGAGGAGGTGAAGCGCGATGAGAGGCTTCTGTCCCTGCAGTGGTGTGAATTGGCTGTTTACCCTCTGGGGACTGTCAGGAATTGGAGGTCAGCAGGGTGCCAGGGAATCCCAAAGCCACTTTGCATCATATCCTCAGTGCCACATCGGCCTCAGAGAAATCCCTGATGGGGAAGATAGTGGAGACGCAGATGGACATCTCGCAGCTGCGGCAGGAATTGCAAAGGATGCCAAAACGTGTCTCTGAGACAGAACATCGGATTTCTACACTGGATAATGTTGTCGCCCCTATCCCAGCCCAGATTGCTACACTGACTTCTGAGATGCGTGAATGCAATCTGAAACTTTCCGATCTAGAGGGACACATCCATCGCAACAATCTTTGCTTCGTTGGCCCTCTGGAAAATGCAGAGAGCAAGGCTCTGGAGTCCTTCCTGGAAACGTGGCTTGTTTGGTAAATAAGCCTTCACACCACAATTTGTTGTGGAGCGGGATCATCATATTCCAACACAATCTCCGCAGCCCGGGGCGCCCACCTGCACCTTCATTGCTAAGCTAGACTACCGCAACAGATGCTGTTCTGTGACTGGGTCGCTACAAGGGCCCTCGTCGATTTAAACAACACGGTATCTGTGTTCCAAGATTTGGTCATGGATGTACAATAATCTCGGGTGCAATACACACAGGTGAAGCGGCGTCTCCAGGAGTTACAAATTCCCTATATCATGATATTTCCAGCCAGACTCAGAGTATTCGTTGATGGTTCTAGTTATTGAGCTCTCCGGATGAGGCCACAGATTGGCTTGAGAGACACGCACGAAGCAGAGATCGTCCAGACAGCTAAGTATTGTCTCAGCCCCGTCTAACTCCATAGCTGTGTAATGACTTTGTACTCTATTTGAACCGCTGATGGACATTGCAATAATGAAGCGCAAGTCGACTCCCTGGACTAAACTTATCCTTATAGCTATGACGTTTTTTTGGTGGTAGATATAGCCACAGGTGTTTGCCCGTTTCTGGTAGTAGGGGTCATTACCCCCTAGATATAGCTTTTTCTTAGATAAGCCCTCATAACGAATTATAAGTTAGTCTTTAAATTCTCCCTCACTCCACTACTTTGGAGGGAGTTTGCATAGGTAATTCCCCTCTGTTTAGGGATTAGGTATCCCATAGTCTGAATGGGTATAGAGGGTGGGTTAGGGTGTTTTGAAGGCACTGCTATTGGGTGGTTTTTTGGAATTTTTGCGGTTATATTGTTCATTGCTCCTCTATCTCTCAACACACTACATGGTATTCCCGAGGTTTGAGAGCGGAGGTGAGGGGCTGTCTCTCCTTACCTGGAATACAAGGGGCCTAAACAATCGTATTAAACAAATTCTGGTCCTTAGAGTAAGTAAAAGGCTTTGCTGCAGATATTACATGGTTAGTGGACACAAACCTTACTGGTAGTCATCTTCTTTCCCTTAAGCGCCCTTGGATGGGCTGGGCCTACCATTCTCCCTACACCAATAATTCCCGGGGGGTTTCCCTATTAATCCGTAAACATTTGCAGTTTGTGCTGGAGCAGGTTCAATTGGATCCCTAGGGTTGTTTTGTATTCTTAAGGGAAGTGGTATATTCTTCTCCATTGATAATTGGCCTTTATATCCCTCCCCAACACAGCACTGAGTTTCTTAGTCGTGCAGCTACTTTTATACGTCAATCTTCAAGTGTGGAAGTGGTGTGCCTGGGTGATTTTGATAATGTCTTGGATCAGGCCCTTGATAGATGGCATGACCGGGTGGCATGACCGGGTAGCGGTCCCGGTCTATGGCCCCACACCTTTTGCCAAATTGATTAATGAATTTGTTTTGACTGACCCCTGGTGTGTTAGATTTCCGCAGGAGTGCCAATATTCCTGTCACTCCACCCTCTCCCATATAGACTTAGTCCTGGTATCTCAGACATTGTTCCCTAAGGTGGACAGGGTGGATTATAAACCCAGGGGTATCTCTGACCACTCCCCACTTATCTTATCCCTTGACCTGGCAGTTATAAAGGTATCCGCTTTTGGAAGTTAAATGCTTTCTGGCTGACACTAATGGGTGCAGGACTGGATCTGGTGGCCTATCGGGAAAGTTATTTTGTAAATAATGGGGACTCAGCCAGGGCTACAATTACGTGGGATGCCTTCAAGGCATTTATGCGTGGCACACTCATAAAAAGGGTATCCAGTATCAACCACTTTCATAAGGAAAAAGAGGTGGTGTTGGAACAATCCTGTAGGGACCTGGAGATATGGTATCTATCCTTCAGAGACCCTGATGATCGAAAGATCCTGGCTGCGGGGTCAGAGGGAGTGGATTGACTATCTTTTGGATAAGTCCAAACAACGGCTCTTATTTGAAAAGCATTCCCTGTACTCACAGACCGGGCGCAAGTGGCAGTTATTTAGTGTGCCTTGCAATGGAGACTAGAGGCAATACAATTATGCTGGACATTCGTGATTCTGGGGGAGGTGTGCATAGTAAAGGTTCAGAAATAGCGGAGGTGTTCTTTGCATTTTATAAAAGCTTATACTCCACACAGGTGACCTACACACCTGGTCAATTAGCTGTTTATTTGCACCGTCCTCTTTAATCTGTTGGAGGTATTGCGTAGATCCGGCTTTGGCGAGCGCTTTAATAAATGGATCCAGTTGCTTTACCAGGATATTTATCAACAGACATACCTCAAGCTATGGAGGGGAACGAGGAAGGGTTACCCCTTGTCTCCGGCACTGTTTGCACTGACTATTGAGTCCTTAGCGTATCTTATCCGCGTGAGTTCAAACATAGGGGGACTTCCATTAGGGGATTTGGTTGACAAAACTGCCCTACACACGGACGATATTCTGCTATTCCTTTCCGATGCTGGTAGACACATGGGTGGATACTTCTAGGGTCTATTCAGGATTTAAGATTAACTGGACTAAGTTCCATATATCCCACTGGGCTGCCTGGATCCTTCCCGAACCCCCCACCATGGGGCCCTCTGCAGTGGGCTACGAAATTCAAGTACTTGGGCATTTGGGTTTCTCATAGGTCTACGGAGAAACTCCCATTGATGGTCACTGGTAGAATCAACTTGGTCAAAATGATAATCCAGCCTAAGCACTTGTATGTACTGCAGCATTCCCCAGTCTATATTCCTTGCAAAGTATTTGTAACCCTTAATGGACTGCTCTCATCGTTCATAAGGGCAAACCTAAACTAAAAATTGCAACGCTCTGCCACTCAAAATCGGGAGTGGGTCTTGCCCTGCCAAATTTTAGAAACTACTATTTAGCATCTCAGTTAGTGCATCTTATCCTTTAGCTTAATGGAACAGGTCCAATGGGTTTGATCAATGTCATGGTGCACCACTTATCTCCTGGCCTTTCTCCTATGCAAGTTTTACTGGTAGGCAGAACCGGTGGATCCCCTTGTCCTTTGGTCAGGCAGACTGTGGAAGTATGGAGGCAGGCTGGGCAGCTGCTTGGGGGAGAGGGAACGGATCAGGAAGTCCCACTATGGAGTAACAGGAATTACTCTGAAATACTATCCCTCCGAGTTCACAGTATTTGGTCACATTCCCCCTTAAAGATGCTAGGCCAATTATACTCGAATGGGGTGCTAAAAACATTTGCACAAGTTTCATTTTCCTGCCTCTAACTTTTGCGCATATTTGCAGCTCTGGAACATCTTGGCGTCACAATTTCAAAACGTGGCTCCCGAAATTAAGGGCTCCATAACTAAATTATTATTAAGGGACCTGGGCCAATATGGGGCCATTTCATATATCTATGGTACCCTTAACAGAGTGGTCGCGATGAACACTGGCTCAATTGTGCCTTAAGTGGACAGCCAACATTGGACCGTTGGATGATAAGGCTTGGGAGCAAAATAGGCCACGGCATGCCTGCGTTTCCATTACACATCCTTAAAAGTCTATTTTTATATCCTACACAGTTTATTGCACGCCGTTGAGTATGCATAAACTTGGTCTACGTTCCTCTTGATTGTCCCAAATGTGACGCACCTGGGACGGACTTCTGGCACATGCTGTGCGTCTGCCCACCTGTACATTGTTTTTGGGAGAATGTTTGGTCGTGTGCCAGAGATACAGCAGCAGATCTCCCTCCCCTGGATCCCCTCTTTGTAGTTTTTGGTGTTAATGCAGAGGAACTTTGTAATGTCATTCTATACAGATACGTGCTTAATCTCTCCACACTTGCCAAGGTTGTTATTGCCAGATCTTGGTTAGCCCTGGACCCTTCTAGATTCCAAACTTGGATTGCCCTAGTTAACAACACTGTTGGGCATGAGATGTACTTATATATGCATGGAGGGCCTTATATAAATATTATAAAATTTGGACACGCTGGTGTAAATCCCCATACAGGTAAACCCCGGAATCTCCTGTAAGTCCACTGTGACCCTGTTGGGGCCCTTTGACTGCGCTGTTGCGCCACTGTAAAGACCTTTCTACTTTCCCCTTTGTGCGCTGATTAACTGGCGGAGATGCCCCCCTTGGCTTGGACTAATGTCAAACGGTCTATCTTGTGATGCCCCCCATACCTTATATATCACATATAACCTGTTACTAGTGTTGAGAGATAAGTGAACTAGGTTATATCTTAGCTGAAGAAGATGAGCATTATGTTAATGTTGATTTGTTCTAAATGCTGTTTATCAGTATTATGAACTTGTTACCTGCTTTATAGCAACTAATAATGTATTTTCTTGATGTTATGTAACTATATTGTATGGAATAATGCATGTCATAAACGTTCAGGTACACCAGACTTGTTAAGTACAGGTACTTAGACTGGTTTAATAGCAGTAACTTGGGAGGGTTTTGGTTTATGTTTATCTTCTTATGTTGTATGTTTTGGAAAAACAATAAAATAAAAAAATAAAAAAAAAAAGTATTCATTACAATAATCAAGAGGAACCTCATAGGAAAATGATACATGAAATAAATGTTACTGTTCAACACAAATTGTATCTTAATGACTTTTTTTATGATACAGTCTAGAATAAAGGAGCCATTCATTTCCGTTCCAAAGTCATTTTTATTGTTATGTCATGCTCAAGGTCTTCTGTCTTACTAAAGCCATTGATAAATGAATTTTTCTGTTGAATGTATATTAATAGGCATTAGCAGTTTTCAAGGTAGTAATTTAAGTGTGCTCGGGACCCAGTACTGTGACACGTTAGTTCTGTAGTGTTGAAACCTTCCTAATGAAAGCTTAAATCAATATTTTGAGGTCTATTCATGCTGCCTTTACTTTCCAGTAAATATATATCATTCAAATTAAGTAAAAGTAGCTTACTTATAACATGGAATCAAATACTATTGTCTACATATTTACAAAGTAACAACCATCTATTGTGTAACACCCCATAAACATGAGAAAAATAGTCTCACAGAATTATGATTAGAAATATGAAATACATTGTATAAATGTACAGTATAATGTACTGTAAATAACCATAACAGGCCCTTGTGGAAATTAACTGAATAAAGAAACTTGTAAAAGAGCATATTTAATGCAGTAATGCAAAATTAGTTAAGAGTGGGATGATGCAAAGGGTAAAATTTCCATTTTGTTCACTGTAATGAAAACAGACTGATGACTATCTTTCACAATGTTATAGTAAGTACAGGGGATGATTTTAGACTTCCATTCTTTTACTTAGGCTATAGAAAGCACCATCATATGGCCCAGAAGAGAGCCAAAAATAAGGGCAATTTTGAAAAACTAAAAAAGTAAAAAGTACATTTGATTAAGTTAACCATATACAGTCCAACATAGAGGATTAAAAAAAAAAAAAAAAATGTCTAGAGGACTTCTGACACATTTGTATGCCTGAATGTAGCACAAGCGGGTATTCACTATCAGACACCTGCTCTATCCACACATTCTCATGAGCACTTCACTAACCACTCCCCTCGCTCACATGGACTTCTGACCCAGTACCATACCTTGCAAATGTCTAGTCATAAATGGCATGTACTTATGTTATTTTTTGGGTCTGGATTAGGCTCACATGAATGAGGCACACCCTTATTGTACAAAAAGGGAGGAGAGTGGACAGCCTTGCCTTGTAAGAGGCCACAGTTTAGACGAATTCTAGCGGATGGGTCACAGTATAGGGCCATAATCTTTGATAAGTAGGTTGACAGTTCCACCAGGAAGTCCACTCAGTTAGTTGCTTTTGCTGTGGAGGATGGCCTATGATCAGTGTCCTGTTACTAAATGGAGGAGGTTTAAGTTTCGAGGTATTATTTCATGCTATCCAGTCTGGAACAAATCCTATCCAGTCATCGTTCATCATGGGTTCAGGTGGTTGGCAATGACTTTAGCATAGTTTGGTATTTATGTTCATTCAGGAGGGAGATTGATCTGTGACATGTGCCTCAAATGACTGACAAACATTTACTGATTATTTGGTTAACAAATTGTGACTTAACTAGTTTTTAAAATACTATTTTAACAGTAAACTCACCAACTGCAATGGTAGAGAAATGACCATAACACAGAACTGCTTCTACTCTACAGTACCTATAAAGGGGTTCCATAGCTAGTTTTATATTTAGTGAATTTGGAAGTGTGCAGCATAGAACACAAGCTAATGACAGAGACTTACACATTTAAATAAAGACATACCAGCAGAAACACATCAGTAGCTTTAATCAAAAGCAGATCAAGTGCCTTAAACATCAACTGTCAGCAACCTTTCATGGAATCTACATATAGAATTGGGAACAATAGACTAACTTCTGGAAAAGGAGCTTTATCCGATTGTTAGGGTTGGAAAAGGCCTGGCTGCTCATGCACCACACTTCCAGTACCAATCTCAATCCAGACTTTTGTGCTGGGGGAGATGGGGAGGCTGGATGCTTTACTTGCATAAATTACTAGGAAGTATGTGAAAGTACAGTCAGGGCATGTTAGACACCCTTCGTAATATGTAGATTCTGATGCACCCTTTTTTATGCAAGGGCGCAGGGAAGTTTTAAAGGTAGGGGTCAGGTGGTGGAATTCCTTGATGAGCGAGGGTAGTGGCCATCCTTCTACGGTTACTGTTACTTGCCAGACAAAGAAAGCAGGTCACAGACATAAAAATGATGGTTTTGTTTTGGTCCCCAGAAAGAATAATGCTTGATTCCAACATTGACCAACATTGGCAATCTTTCTCAACACTAATATGATCAATATCACACAATATTAGCTCACCACAAAGGAATAGAGAAGAAAAAAAAATTCAGTACAGATTGATGGGAACCATATGCCTTCCCATTCAATTTGTAACTCATTTTAATAAACACAAAATTTCCTGTGTATTTGGGTAATAATCTACTACGACACTCACTGATTGTGCTGTACGACAGCCTTTTGTCATTCCTTTTTCAAACAAACATTACAGAAATAATTGTTGCTTAAACATATGCATATTTTTGCGTTTCACCTTTTGTAATGAAGGTTTACCCCCAACAGCAGCACTTAAAACCCTACTGCAATAGGACACTTCTGGAGTATCTGCTAATTCTACGAAGCAGAACTGCTTCCTAAACAAAAAGAACTGGATGATAAGTGTTGGGGAGGGGGGGGGACTACATAAGGTCTATCCATGCTATATGTACCAAATGCTTGGAAGTTTGTTTCAGGTTTAGGCGTGTATTTTTCTCTATTTCTGTTACCTCTTTTTCTTAAGAATGAGTATATTATTTGAGGCATAATCACCTACATCATCATGATTTTGTTAAACTTAAAACCCATAATTAACAGATCCACAATTTCCCCCCTCTTGTTAGACAATAATAACATTCAAAATTGCATTGTCATTATCATCAGCACATTAGAAAATAGTTAAAACATTGCATAAAGGAGTTACAACACAATTACCCTCTTGGGAATGCCTCAGATGTGAATGCCCAATTTCCTCTTCATGTTCATGGTTTAAAGTCCCAACGTGGACATTTTGGTCTTAAACCTGGCACAAACTATGCAATGTTCCCAGTCTCCGACATAAGACTGGTTGCTGGGGACATCACTTAGTGACCACATATTAATCATGGTTGCATCCTAGCCACACTGTGCCAATCCTTCTAGGATCTGCCCAGCAGATGTCAAAACCCACGCATCACTAAAAAAACAGAATTATAAGCCCAGTTTCTGTGGAACATTTTGTTTGTGTTCCAACAAATTGGTTCATACTACACACTATACAATGATCAGAAAATTAGCTGTTAATCATCTAATTGCCCTGATTATCCTGTAGTGTGTGGCAAGCTTAAAACCTGACAACCCTACACTACATTGGAGTTACAGCACATAAATATCCGTGTTGTACACTAGCTCTTGTTTTTGGTTTCCAAGCACATATAACAGCTGTGGTAGCAATTGTATAACTACCAGAAAAGAGGGCCATTTCCGACCTTTTTTCCTTCTCACATGACCCAGCAAAGACTATTAAGGTACTATGTGTCTAACACCTACAAAGAAGGATTGCTGTACAAGTTACAGGACCCAGCATAATTGGCACCTGTTTTTAAAACTGCCTCTTAGGGTCTGGATACTACTGCTGCCAGTATAGCTGACTATGTCCAAGTAAAATGATTTATTAGAAAATTAATAAAAAATAAAAGAATGAGAATATTGGCTTTATGAATATTTTATGGACTTCAAACCAAAAAAAATTATGTATATATACACACACACACACACCAGGGAAGACTGGCACTCAATTTAATGTTAGATACTTGCTTTTTTTTTTGTATACTATGGACCTGATTCAGAGATTGAAAATAATTCCCCTTTCACCACCAAATACCCGGGATTTTCGTCAAAAACCCGGGTCTTGGAAAAATCCCAGGTATTTGGTGGTGATGTGAAAGGTCAAAAGACCCGGGATTTCAACCCGGGGAAAAAGAAGGGTTTTTCCCGGGTCCAACCCGGGAAGTGAGGCAATGTGAAAGGATCAGGGTTGTTTTCAACCCGGGTCTTTCACTTTGCCTCCTTATTGGTGCAGATTTGTCTGCTGTTGCTATGGCAACAGTAAACAAATCTGTTTCTAGCGTCGGAAGGGGGGGAAAAATAAAATAAAATGTGCAAGTATAGGGCATGCTGATGTTTGTAGTTCTACAATCATCAGCATGCCCAGGGATGGCAGGGCATGGTAGCACTTGGAGAACCACAAGTGCCAGCATAGACCCTAATGCGATCGCCGCAGGCTCCATTATGCGTCCTGCGACAGGCTGTGCGTTCCGGTGCGCTGTCCCTCCGGATGAGGCAGAAGAAGCAGCGTTGCCAGTGGTCCTGGGGCCGGTAAGTTTGTAACA
>WWET01000194.1:730385-742835 GCA_011038615.1 Limnodynastes dumerilii | reverse complement strand
GTATTTGTGAGAACTTAAAAGGTCGGGGTTTTTTTATACCCGGTATTTCATCTCCTGGAAAAACCCGGGTCTTTAGACCCGGGTTTTTCACAGTTGGTGATGTGAAAGGGGTATAAGAGAGGAAAGTTACTCCTGGGCAAAACCATGTGGATTGCAGGGGACTCATATTTCATCTGTTGCAAACTGTTTTAGAGTTGAGAGGTGATGTTTCCTATCCCAAGTCTAAATAACTAGGTAAAAGTAAAGCTGGTCAATATCTGTGTGCAGTAAACAATTCAAAGATATATTTGAAATCAACGTGGTTTTCCCCAGGTGTAACCTTCCTCTTTTAATTTCAGGTTCCTTCTTAGGTCTGAATCTGGTTTTATATCATATATATACACTTTTAAATTGCACCAAGTAGTATAAAAACAATGCATACATCTTGTGCTTCATTTGTTAGCATAACAGTAATTAACTACAAAATCTAATATTCTATTAATTCTTAATAATCTCCAACACACAAATTTAAAAGTAAAAAGGACTACATCACCCATGATGTTTGTACAAAAGCACTAAGAAAAAAAAGTGTAAAAAAAATATAAATAGATTTTAAGTCAAACTAAAAAACATGACTAAAGCTTGATTTTTAAAAGAATATGTAAGCTTTTTAACAATTGCTTATACTTAAAAAATAAAATGATTTGCAAAAAGTGTATGTCTAACTTATTCTCAATATGCAACACCCATTCAATAAAATGAACCAAACAATGCACCTTATATGACCTTGACATTGCTAGAATCAGTCACAGTTCTTTTGAAAGTAGGTATTAAACACTATGGTATAGTTGTTTAGACATGTTACCCCCAATAAATTGGATTATACTTTATGCAAATGTATATTTAAATATGCTTTAAGCCAGCAGATTTCCACATTACATCACAAAGAGTACTCGTTCAAAGCAGATTATGTTTTATTAATTATTAAATGGGTGTGTATGTGTGATCTGGTGTTAAGAGCATTGAACTTGAATCTACAAGGTCACAGGATCAAGTCCTCCCATCACCAATAATCTTGTAACCATCATTTTAACCAGTTGAGTTCCAGATTTTTAAAAGTCATACAGTTACCCTAACACTATCTGCAGTATGAGATGAGAAAAGAAATTCCTGTATATTCAATGCATTCTGTAGATTTAAATAAATTATTCTATATATAGAATAAACCAATCCTGATGTTAATCTGCTGTAAATGCACTATACAATATTTATAACCTTGTCACCAAAAAAATTCATATCTTTGTGTGATCAATTCTAGAAGCTGGCTACTAACAAATACCAACCCCTACCCAAAAAAAATAAGAAGAATGAAATACAAATGATAATTTAATGTCAAAAGCAAAATAATATTGAGTCCCTCTACATCACATGAACAAAGGTAAGGACAAAATACATTTAACAAATATGCATTATATTATTTTTATGCAATTAAAAATGTCATTTATATATTAAGGTTTTACACTCAGTAGCCATTTTGTCAGGAATTTTTACATGATACCAAGTGCGAGGGAATGTAAACAGCCTCTGCCGACAATTTTCCCCCAGCCCAGTGCAGAGAGAAAAAAAAAATCACTAGAAATGGTGCAAAATAAAAAATACATCTAAATCTTAGGTCTCAGCTAGAGGCTTAATCAATCCCATTAATTATAAATCAAACCAAATAGAAAAAAATCTTGATCTGCATAGTATATATGCACATAGTGACAATAAAACATCAAAACAGGTGTGATTTTCTCCATCAGTATTAGACACTCCCACAATGCATCAGTCTAGTGACCTGATGCAAGAAAAAACAGCAGCCAGCCATTCAGCAAATGAGAGCACATCTGACCACCTTTGTTATTCTTGTAAAAATATCTCATGCCAGTGAACATAAATGACAACATGCATTCTGAGGATAAAAATAAAAAATCCTCATCTCAGGAGGGGAGATAAGATGTGATTAAATCATAATTAACATTTTCTGGTGGAAAAAAAAGTCTATTTTATAAAATTACATTACATGGTGATCTGTAACTGCAGATTTAAAATCTATACAACATAATTGACATAAATATGAATATCACCAGCAGTCATCCTTCCTTGTAACTGCAAAATAAATATCTCACCAGCCCCTCCTCCACAAGGAAAAAACACATCTAGAGCTGCCACTACCAACTTCTATTTTTACACTGCATTTTCCTCCACTTTACGAGAAGCATCAAGCTAGAAATGAACAGGGATCAGGTGGATAGAAACCATGTCATTGCAGCACATTAGGAAAATGTATAAATATATATAGGAGGGACACAAAGTCACCCCAGCACTCCTGCATTAACCAGTGACTAACCAATATAGCAGATGAATGAATGACAGGGGAAAGGGTGGCATGGTGCTTACCTGATGGAGGTCTTGATCTTCTGTTGCAGTGCATTGGCCTCTGTCCCTTGCAGTCCTGTCACCAAGGCTGGCAGAGCCCCTGATGCAGAGGAGGGCAGCTGGGGCTGGTCGGGCCGCTGTTTTTTCGGTGCTTGTTGTTGCTCCTCTGCCATGATGATTGCTGATGCTGGGCTCGGTGTGTGTATGTATGTGAGGGAGGTGGGGAGGGGTGGAAGCAAGAGGACGGAAGGCGCTTTGCAGACTAGGCCTTTACCCCGACCTCGAGTATATCACTTCCCTCTGCTTAGGGGACATGACGGGGGCAGTTCAACCGAGGGAGGGGTGAAGAGAGGACAGCTACAGTCGTAGAGCGGCGAGGACTGAGGTGAGGTGCATGGTAAGGTTAGAGGACGGGGTAGGGGGGTCTGAACCCTAATAAAAGCCTAGGAGCTGTTGGGGAAGGGGGCATTAAGGTAAAAAGGACAGATCTGCCCCTCACAGCTGCGCTCCGATTAAATCCAACACCTGGTCCCACTGCAGCCGCCAGCAGCCCGCACGGCGCTCACTGGTGAGGAGCGGAGGCTGCACCCGTAGTGCGCAGACGCAGTCTTCCTGACAACAACTACCACACACATCATGCAGACACTGACAACAACAACTATTACACACTGACACCGGCTAAGTAGGCTAAAGTACCACTGCTTTTTTATTCCAGTTTAGAATTTTTTGCGTATCCATGTCCCACAGCTAGCTTAGTAATTTTTTTTTTAATGTTTGATAGCTGCTTCCACACTGCTGAACTCAAAATACTTATACTTACACTGGCCCCTCAAGTTATTTAGGAATCACAATCGGCTATCAAACTTTTAATACAATAAGCAATTTTTACTGCATTTAATAAGCTGTAGTTTTGCAAGGTTTAAATAATTTCTGCAAACAATTTCACAGGATGGTCATCTCACAAAGTAGTCACTTTTGTGTAATCATTTATTGGTATACTGAGAGCTTAATGTGAACACCTAGATTGTGACACATGATGTTAAAAAAAAAAAAAAACGTTTAGTATACTATTTCTTGTTTTTATCATTAAACATTGTACCAATTATTACAATGATATTGATATTCACAATGATATACAGTATATACCCCTGTTCAGTCACAATCAATTAATATTTAAATAGTAACAATCACAATTAATAAAACCGGCAGACTTTTGTCTGCTATGTATGGAAGTCTGCTAAATATTGGTACTGTGCATGCATTGTCCCAATATTGCCCCAATGGAGCATAGTCGCCCAATGCTGTGTTCTGTGCGGAAATCAGTCTATCCCACATGTATATGAGATGGGGGTGAGCATAGGTATTTCAATTATACGGTAAGGGCTTGGATAAGCACTTACGAACAGGTGTGGATTTTTATAGGGTCGTTCTCTATTAGCCAGTGTCGTATTGGCTGGAAAATCGTTTGCTTCTGCTTCGAAGAGGCAAAGCAGTCTATCCCTAGAGCACAGAACACGGTGCTCCTAAAGGTAAGTGAAGATTCCAAGGTAAATCTCTCCCTAATCCTTACCCTATCCCTCCCTTTCTATTACACTTACCCTCCCTTCCCGGCAGCCTGATCCTAACCCTTCCTTCCCCGTAGCCTGATCCTAACCCTTCCTTCCCCGCAACCTGATCCTAACCCTTCCTTCCCCGCAGCCTGATCCTAACATTAACCCTCCCCTTCCATGGCCCTAACCCTAACCCTCCCTTCCCTGCAACCTGACCCTAACCCTCCCTTCCCCAGAGCCTAGGTACACTAAGTAAATATTAAAATATAAGGGACACAAACGGAAGCTGGACACACAGAAGGGGCACAAACTGAAGCTGGACACAAATAAAAGCTAGACAAGGAGCTTAAATGGAGGACACAGACAGGGCACAAATGGAGGCTGGCAGGGCCTCTTGGAGCTTATGGGGGCCTGCCGATACTTATCTAGCTCTGCAGCAGCAGGTATCGGCGGTATCCTACCTATAGAAATGCTCAGGACAAAATCCTACTTTTAAGCTTTTGTTTTTACTCAGGCTTCTAACCATAACTTTTTGTACATTTAACAGACTGAGCCCTCCTGTGCAAAATCCACAAACTCCCATCAGTGCCTACAATATTGCATTGTACGTTAAGGACAAGATCAGACAGGAATTATCATCCTCCTCCACATCAACTAACATACTCCTCAATACCTTTTCTCCACACTCTAGAACCACATTCCAAACCACAAATAAAGAGGTAGTATCTGCTCTTTTCTTCTCTTCTACCTGTCCTCTTGATCCTGCACCCTTAAAAGCCAGTCAATCTGCAATCTCTCTCTCACTCTCTACTGGTCTCTTTCCATCTTTATTCAAGCATGCACTAATCACTCTAATTCTAATGAGAAAAATTCTGACCCCCAACTCTAATTTCCCTGGATCTTTCTGCTGATTTTGACACTGATGACCACTGTCTTCTTATAAAAATGTTACATTCACTAGGTATTCAAGACACAACTCTTTCCTGGTTCATAACCTACTTCTTTAATTGCTCTTTTAGGCCCTGAGTCACACTAAGGGCCGGATCCAGGCCTTGAGGCACCCGAGGTCATTACGGCCAGTATCGTAGCGGGGAGTGCAAGCCCTGGGTTCCTACCTTACGGCCGCATACCAGAACATAACGGGGCTTCTCCCGCCCCGTCCTCTAATTAGCATGTCTATCTCCGCCTTCACGGTGGAGATACGACATGCGTAAAGGCCCCCTTTTCGTAACAGCTGGCTTATGTAACTTTCGTTACGTATGCCAGCCGTTATGGCATCGTAAGAAGGTTGTGCCCCTAAGTGCTGAATTTCTGAGCGTGATTTTATGCAAAACCCAAATATACGCACGGAAACCATGACTGACTGATTCTTATACATGAATGTCAGACTTAAAACTGATTCATGCATCGGCATACAATAAGTCCTGCATGTGTGGCTAGAGGTGCAAGACTCTTAATGCAAATGAGCTGCACAAAAGCTACTAATGTACAGTATGGGCATTTCAACAGAGTTAGGTCTAATTCACTAGTAGGAGTGCCTGCGTAAACTAACATAGGGAAAAGTTAAGGTTGCCCTTGACCTCTTGTAAGTTGATGAACTAGCTTTAAGGCTATGCTTTTTTTCTTACTTAGTTCAAGTCACAACTTGGGCCAGATTTACTAGGGGGTAAATTAACTCGCCAGTAAAAAAAACCTCCACATCGCCGTAGTTGAACGGCTAGTGTTTTTTTAAACTCTCCGGATTTACTAAGGGGCGAGTTTCACTAGCGAGTTTGAAACTGTTAACTGTTATTATAAACTTGCTGGAATTTGGCAGTGATTTGTTTTAAAATAATGTTAAAGTGCTGAAAAAATGTTTTCCAGTAAACTCACTGGTGTTTAAACTAGCAGATACAACGGTCGTAAATGAGGGGACAGCCCATTTTACGTAACATTAGGCGTACGTAACGTTCGTTACATACGCCAACCGTTACGCAAACATACTAAGGTTGTGAGCATGAGCACAACCTATAAGACAGAAGTTACGTACGTGCCTTACATAATTCCCCTGTCGTACGGAGGTCAGGATCTACACCATAGGGATTACTTGCTGAGCAATTGCCAGCAATTTCATCAAACTCTCCGATCACAACCACCTTTATTATCTCTGGCGAGTTTTGCCCCATTCTCCAGTGAGTTTCGAACTCGCCCCTTAGCAAATCCAGAGATTTTTATTTTCTGAATGTAAAAAATCGCAAGAGAGAGTTGAACTACGGAGAGTTTGAAAATCCATCATCTCCGGCGAGTTTGGTGTGAGTTTACATTAGTAAATATGGCGAGTTTAAACTCGCCAGTAAATACAAGCTATCTTTGTTGAGTTTCATCTGGCTCCTTCTGTATCTTTATAATCAATAGATGTGTGTTTTTAAATGAAACTAATAAAGGCTCGTTTATTTAATCCTATGCTGTTTTTTCATTTTGTGCAAGACTTTAACCTTGTAAAGGTGACATTATTTAGTTTTAGTTTTTGAAGGTTTTTTTCTTTTTTATTTAATTAAAATTTTGTGAACAAACACCATTACATTTACTTATATTTAACTGTATTGGCTGTTTGTGTTGTTTATCTTTTTTCAATGTTGTTTCTATATGTATTGTATTGTTTAGTACGTCATTATTATTCCTATTTCAAGTTGTATTTTTAATGCACTTTTTAAATGTGCTTTTGTTTACATATGTTAATGAGAATACGTGCTGTGTTTAGAAAAAAAATTCTTTACTTTTCCAAATCCTAATCACTTAGGGGGGTGTTTCTGGTTGCCCAGAAACCCCCCCAGATTGAAAATTGAAAAAAAAAATGTTTTAAATGTGCAAAAATAAAAAAATGTAAAAAGGGGGCATGGTTTCGTGGGTGCCACGAAAGGGGCGTGGTTATCGGCAATGTGGGGCAAACTGTCATGGAGGAAGATGGTCCTGGCCTGTGCTGCAATAGGAAAGCAGGTGAGGATGGTAAATGTGTCGCAACATATTCATTAGAGCTTACACACTGACACAAGCTCTGGTACATTGTGTAATGTGCTCTACTAATGCATTGTATACTGCTATTACTATTAGATCTGTTCCTGCAATATAAAACTACTATTTTACTGTGTAAAATAAGTAAATTATAAATTACTTACAAATATCAAAAACAGGACTTGTTACAGACAATAAAAATGCAATTCCTTAATGTAGATTTATTTTATTTGTATTATTTTGAAATCAACATTATAAACTTCCTGCTTTCACAGAGAACGTTAATGGACGTCTTAGATATTTTTCCAGTCAGATAATACGACCATATTATCAGTATTATCATTTTACATACTTTTTCTTAACATATTAATTAGCGCTTTACAAATTTAAACAGTACTTCAATCTCTGCCGCATTACATTCTAATTCCCTAATACACACACACTCACAGGCTAGGGATAATTTTTGCACTGTGCGGTATGACAGTGGGGGCGGGGCGGGAGCAGAGCTTGAATGGGGCAGAGCTTATTTCTCCCATTTTCGAGCTCTAAAATGTAGGGAGATATGCTAATATACCCCACATATATTACACATATTGGAAACCCCCCTTTCAAAATCCTGCGTTTACCACTGAGTTTTATACTCCTCTCCCAGCGGAAAACTAACACCATATACATATTTACAGTAAAAACACATGTTAATTTTTAAAAAAAAAAAAGTTAAATATAGTTTTTTTTTCTTAATAGAAAATTTTTTACAATTTATTTTTTAAGTCCCGCAATGGAGTCTCTACGTATGAATGAGAAATCCTGCGACGACCCGGCAGACCATGGCGGGACCTCGCAGGAGGGGTGAGTATTTGTAAATACTGTGAATGAAGCTGCCAGACTCGCAGTGAAGATAAGCAAGCCTGATGCAGCTTCGTTCACAGGGAAACGACCAGGGGGTAGATCCACAAGTAGGTACGACAGGGGAATTCCCCTGTCATCTAACTTGTGCACATGCGCACATACTTATTATGCATATGTTTCGGCAGGCATACACATAACTTTGTTACATACGCCTGCCTATACAGAAAAGGGGTAGACATCTATTTTACATTGGTCGTATCTCCGCCATAGAGGCGGAGATAGCCATGTAAATTAGGGATTGGGGTGGGGAAAGCCATGGTACAACTACATCTGCGGCCATAAGGCCGCAGAACTAGTTGTAATATTTAAGATAGATTTACTACCGAGAGCAGGGAGTGCAGGGGGCGTACACTCCCCACTACGCGATCGTACTTACAGACGCTTGCACGCAGGTAATGCGTCCGTGGATCTGGATCTGGCCCCAGGAAATTAAATAGACCCCTATGTCATATACTCAAAACTTTCAAGCACTCCCATAAAACTCACCTCTTCAGACAAGCTTACCAAATTAATAAACCTACTTAACATTTGTCCACCCTATTTACCTATTTACTTAACTACTTTGCTATCCAGAAGTCCTCTTAAGATTAACACAAACTTTCTTTTTATATAAAAAATTTCAAGACCGCATGTGCGCAATCTATGTAATGCAATAGTACGTAGATAGCATAAAATAGTTACTATGCATGCGTAGTAGATAGACACGTTAAAATACGCTCGGAAAATGAAAAATACGTAGGTGAGAATCCGGTCCACAGTGCTTCACTTTTTTCTTTTTTAGTTTTTCTGCTTTCTTAAAATGTTTTTTATTTCTTTTGATCTCTAGCAACTGCTTGATTTAATTAAGACCTTTTGATCTTTTGTGTGGGATGTTGTTGGTACTATATTGTTTCGTTACATGTTTTGTTTGTTAATATGGGACAGGGTCCCTCACAAATCTTAATGCAGCCCTGCTCCCAGGGCAGCTTCGGTGAGCAGCTAATTGTTAAATTGATCACCTTCAGATATTAACAGTACATTACATTGTAATTTTGTTTTCTATAAAATTTATCATATGAATAAGCTCAGAAAAAGAAATTAAAGTGCCAATTTAAAATTGCAAACTGCTCATAAAAAGTACATTCGACAGACATAATAGGCTTTATGGCCTTGTAGTGGAAGGAGTGTTTGTAGGTTGTTAAAAAACATCTTTACCTAATGCAGCTATACTTAACAGGTTATAGTAGGCTGCAAGCCTTGGCTGCGTTAGTGCATAGTTTTTAAGTGTGTGTAGAATTCAGAGTTATGCTGGTGTTAAACGGGAGGAACACAGAGGGAAACACCTTATTACCCAACTCGGCATCTAAAGGACAACTTTCAAAACAATCTTTGAAGTATGTGCCTCTGCACCAGAAACACTTGATGATTCTGGATGCTTCCTTCTGGATCGCCCTGCCTACCCATTGCAACCAGCTTAAACTCTGCTTGATGCTTTAGGGACTACTTCTGTTCAACAAACTTTGGACTACATACTTCTTGTGCCAATATCATTCTGTATTTATAGCCATGCTTTATAATTATGTCTGCATTTTATTCCTTGCCCCCAAACATTTACTTATTTAAATACACTTGCTAACCGACAATGTTTAACATCCTTTTGTTTTTACTATCATTACACAGCATTTCTGTTCATATCGCAACATCCTTTACTCTCCCAACTTCACATTCCTCAATCTATATTACCTCAACTCTGAGCTACTCCCCACTACTTAACACACATGAACTCTTTTCCTACATTCAATGTTTGTCTCCAATTTCCACAAGAAGTCACCACAATTTTTGCTTCTCCTGCTAGCTAGTGACATTTTCCAAATCCAGGGCCTCTACACCTTTCACATACAAATCACTCATATTCAGGACACTATAGAAACCAAGACAACCTCAAACATATCACCTGCCTCCTATTACTCCCAAAATGTTCTGTCTGTAACAAACTAACCTCCATTCATGACCTCTTCCTTTCTAACAATCTCAACCTTCTTACAATCACAGAAACCTATCTCACTGACTCTGACACCTCTTCACCCGCTGCACTCTCATATGGTGGTCTCCATTTTACTCATATCCCCAGGCCTGGAGCCAGGCGAGGAGGTGGGGTTTGGCTTCTTCTCTCCCCAAATTCCATATTCACAGTTTTACCCAATGTCCTCTCACTTATCTTCACATCCTTTGAAGTACATACTGTTTGCATTTTCATCCCTTTTTCTCTGCGTGTGGCTGTGATCTATCACCTAATACATCCTGCCAACAATTTATACAACACTTCTCTGCATGGCTCCTTCACTTCCTATCCTCTGACATACCTACCATTATCATAGGTGATTTCAATATCCCAATTAACAACCTTTAATCACCTGATGCCACTAAGATTTTCTCTCTAACCTCATCTCTTGGCCTCACCCAATGGAATGATTCACCAACTCATAAGGATGGCAATTGCATTGATCTGGTATTCTCTAAACTATGCCCCTCACCCTCTTTCAGACCATCACCTTATCACCTGCTGTCACGGCTAGAGGGTTTTGTGAATCCGTGTCGGGAACCAGAGAAGTAATTGGACGAGCTGGTGTGAATTAAAAGCAAGCGGGTTTAATGTAAGTTTGTCGCATGGAATACAGAGCAATGAACAATGGTTGTAATAGGGAAGGAAATGTCCAATGGCAGTGAAGAAGGACTGGCTATGCCGGCGAGAGGTTGTAAGGAATAATAGGGACTGGATCTGGATCAGCAGAGTTACCCAGGACTGGATCAGGATCAGCAGAGTTACCCAGGACTGGATCTGGATCAGCAGAGTTACCCAGGACTGGATCTGGATCAGCAGAGTTACCCAGGACTGGATCTGGATCAGCAGAGTTACCCAGGACTGGATCTGGATCAGCAGAGTTACCCAGGACTGGATCTGGATCAGCAGAGTTACCCAGGACTGGATCTGGATCAGCAGAGTTACCCAGGACTGGATCTGGATCAGCAGAGTTACCCAGGACTGGATCTGGATCAGCAGAGTTACCCAGGACTGGATCAGGATCAGCAGAGATACCCAGGACTGGATCAGGATCAGCAGAGAATAACCAGGAATGCAGGAATACTCCAGGAACACAGGCAGCCAGGCACCTTGGAAGACCAAGTTGTTCTGGTAAGGATGGTAAGTGCTGCAGCGTTTAAAAAGTGCGCCCTGCGCACAGATTGGCTGGAGAACCGGAGCAGGTAAGAAATCATTGGTGGCTCAGAGTCACATGTTCTATGCAAGATAGCGGCGCCCATGGTCCAGAGCTCCGGGGCGCTGGGCGCCAAAACTCCACGTGGGACGCCGACAGGGGAACTGTGCTGAGAGTGGTGAGGCTGTGACTGTACTGGTGACAGCCTCAAACAGCCAGGGATGCGGGACCGCCGAGGGAAGAACGCTGCAGACAGACCATGGAGCTGGTAAGTGCGGCGTCTGCCGCGAATGTTTGTGACACCTGCAAACTGTCTTCCACTAGTTCTACTTTTTTGCTGTCTAATTCTATCAAACCTATTAATATTACCCAACTTTCTCTACTGTCTCCAATTCCTAACTTCCACTCTCCTGATTTGGCAGTATCTCACCTTAACCAAACCCTAGCAGCTGCGCTTGGTCAAGTCGGTCCTGCTACCCCTCTTGCACCACAGTGACATCAGTGTCAGTCATGGCACAATAACAACACACAAAATCTTAAAGAAGAAGAACGTCATTGGCGGATATTCCCTTCCCATGACTTTTTAACTTACACCGACACTTATCAAACTTATAGAAATGCTCTGGACAAGGCCAAACAATCCTACTTTCAAACTCTCATTTCCACAGGTGTAGCTAGCTGCCATGGTTCCCAGAGCACGGGTATGTTACAGCGCCCCAGTACTGTATTTGGGGCGTGGCCAACATGGGGGGGGTTGCATTTGAAGGGAGAAAGAGAAAATTCCTAAATTGGCGAAAGTCCATTCTATTGTATTAATCATAAATACAATACCTAAAGAAAGTGAAGTGCTATAGTTTTTTAGTTTTGGTTTTTTTAAACAATTAAAACTTTACAAATATACCTCATTTAGATAGGTCCCTACACTTAAAAATAAACTTCTCTAACACGGTACTTACCTCCCTCTGTAGCAACTGCCTACAGATTATAAATTATTGGTGGCAGGACCCAGCCACCTTTTAATACAACACAAACTACATAGCACAATCTATGTACCAAAATAAATAAAATATAACTTACCATCCCTCTCTCAGTGATAGGCTGAAAAGAAATGATTGGTTCACCCACAGTATTTCACCTGGAACACAGGGGCAGCTGATCTATATGGAAGTTTCCAAAGAGCAAAATAAAATATATCTGTAATAAATATAACTAAAAAATACCTCCTACATTCTCTCCATCATCTCCCCCTCCTCATTCATCATCTCTTCATTCTCTTCATCAACCCCCCCCCTAATTCCCCTTTATCATTTCTCCATCCCCTCATCATCACCCCCTCTCCATTCATCATCTCCCCATTCTCCTCATAACCTCCCCCTCAGCTTTATCATTTCTCTATCCCCTTATCATTC
>WWET01000194.1:703156-729683 GCA_011038615.1 Limnodynastes dumerilii | reverse complement strand
AACTGGAGCTCGAGCTCCAGGCGCCAAACGGACCAAGTGGCGCCGCAGGAGTCCGGCAGCTGTCAGATCTCTGACAGTTTGCCGGCTCCAGACGCACTGATTGCTTATCAGTGCGCCTGGAACCGGTAGACTGTCAGATATCTAACAGCCGCCGGACTCCTGTGGCGCCACTTGGTCAGTTTGGCACCTGGAGCTCGCGCTTCAGCTGCTCCGCCCTCCCTACACCCATGCTCATTTCTACTCAGGCTTCTAACCCCAAACGCCTATTTTGCACATTTAACTCCCTACTTAGCCCTTCTGTGCAAAATCCACCAACTTCCATCAGTGCTCAAGATCTTGCATTCTATTTTAAGGACAAGATTGACAAGATCAGACTGGAATTGGTGTCCTTCTCCTCCTCCTCATCAGCTAACATACTACTCAGCTCCTTTCATCCACACTCAGGCATCATGTCCTCATTCCAACCCACAGATGAAGAAAAAATATCTGCTCTTTTCTGCTTTTCCCACTCTGCTACCTGTCCTCTTGATCATATACCTTCACAGTCGATATCTATCTTCTGTACTTATTCCTACCTTAACTACAATCTGCAACAGTGCTGGAAGTGGAAATTTAGAAGTGGCGGTATGGAAATTTCAGCACCAGATGTGTCTTGAGTTTGGCCAGAGGTGTAGGGAGGGCGGCCGCAGGTGTCCAATCTCTGACAGTCTGCCGGCTCCAGGTGCACTGATTAAGTTAAGTTACGTTACCTTAACTTTTTTCAACGTAACCGCAGTCATAAGCACACATACGTATGGGCTAGACGAATTTACGCAGCTAAGCACGCCCATACTGTACATTTTAAATACCACCTACCATACTACTTCACGTATTTCAGACGTATTTTGAACACACGTAAAATTGGCACGCCCACACGTAAGTATTTACGTGACACATACGAGAATGGCCCATACGTTCACAATTACGCTACATTACGGAGCTTATTTTCTATGGTGCGCATGCGCAGTACTTACCAAAGGGCGAATTTACGTGTCCGCCACGCGTAAATTCGCTCCGAAGTGTTGTTCTGGATCAGGCCCATTGTATTTATGATTGTTACAATAGAATGTACTCTCTCGCCAATTTAGGAATTTCCTCTTTTTCACCCTTCAAATGTAACCCCCCCCCATGTTGGCCATGCCCCAAATACAGTACTGGGGCGCTGCAACATACCCATGCTCCGGGCACCATGGCAGCTAGCTACACCTCTGAGTTTGGCAAAGTAAACAGGTCAACACTGAGAAATCACATTGTGTACATGTCATGTGGGTCATGATTTCTAGATTGAATGCTTTATGTTTAATTAAATGATCTTTTTACAGCTAGGGAAACCTATGATAGCTCCCCATAGGGCCGTTTCTAGGGGCAGACAAGTCCAACCAACCATATTGCCCATCCTTTTGTGTCCAACCAGCCTTATTGTTCCTTCCTTCTTTGTGGCCAGCCAGTCTTATTGCCCCCTCTTTGTCTAGCCAGTCTTATAGCCCCTCTTTATGAGTGTCCACCCAGCCTTATTGTCCCTCCTTCTGTGTCCAGCCAGCCTTAGTGCCCCCCTCTTTACTTGTGTCCAGTCAGCCTTATTGTCCCCTCCTTCTGTTTGTCCAACCAGCATTATTGCCCCTCCTTTTGTTTGCCCAGTCATCCTTATTGCCCCCTCTTTACTTGTGTCCAGTCAACCTTGTTGTCCTCACCTTTTTCTTTGTCTTAACAGTCTTATTGTCACCTCATTGTGTCCAGCCATTCTTATAGCCCCTTCTTTATGTGTGTCCATTCAGTTTTATTGACTCCTCTTTATTTGTGTCCAGTCAGCATTATTGTCCCCTCTTTGTCCAAACAGTCTTATTGCCCTCTCTCTATGGTCAGTCAGTGTTATAGCCCCTCTTTATGAGTGGCCACCCAGCCTTATTGTCCCCTCTTTCAGTTTGCCCAGCCTTATTGCCCTTCCTGTGTCCAGACTGCCTTATTACCCCCCACTTTTTATTTGTGTGCAGTCAGCCTTATTGCCCCCCTTATTACCCAGTCTTATAGCCCCCTCTTTATGAGTGTCCACCAGCCTTATTGCCCCAACTTTTGTTTGTAATCCAGCTTATTGTCCTTCAGTTTGCCCAGCCTTATTGCCCCTTCTGTGTCCAGACAGCCTTATTACCCCCCACTTTTTAAAATCTTTAGAATCTTAAAATTCTATGAGCAGCTGTATTCTTACTCAAAGCTGGCTCACAGAAGTGGTGGTATGCTATACCACCGTATACCGGCCCAATTCGAGCACTGATCTGCAATCTTTGTCTCTATTCCGTCTTTATTCAAGCATGTGCTGATCACTCCTATTCTGAAAAAACAAAACTCTGACCCCCAACTCTCCCTCAAATTATCTGTCCATTTCCCAACTCCCATGCCCTGCAAAGCTGCTTGAAAGACTTGCCTACACTTGCCTCACTCACTGCCTCTCCTCACACAATCTTCTGGATCCTCTTCAGACAGACATTCGTTCCCAGCACGCCACAGAAACTGTACTGACCAAGGTGGTCAATGACTTAATCACTGCTAAATCTATAAGACATTACTCTCTTCTAATTCTCTTGGATCTTTCTGCTGCTTTTGATACTGTTGACCACTCTCTTCTCATACAAATGTTACAGTCCCTGGGTATTCAGGACACAGCTCTTTTCTGGTTCACATCCTACTTATCTTATCGCTCTTTCGGTGTTCGCTTTTCTGGATCCACATACCCTTCTCTTCCTTTATTTGTTGGAGTACCACAAGGCTCAGTGTTGGGTCCATTGCTATTCTCTATTTATACAACTTCCCTTGGAGAGCTAATAAAGTAATTTGGAATTCAGTATCATCTCTATGCAGATGATACGCAAATCTACCTATCCACCCCTGATCTCTCACCCACTGTGTTAGCCCGCATTACTGATTGCCTCTCTGCCATTTCTTCTTGGATGTCCTCCTGTCATCTCAAACTTAATCTATCTAAAACTGAACTAATAATATATCCACCTGCTAATAAAAGCTACCCACCTGGCCTCTCGGGGCCGTATTCAGACCCCCGGCGGCATTGCATATGCGGCCGGCGTTTACCGATCTGAACTACTGCGCATGTGCAGTAATTTCGTTACGATATCTATGTTACTTTTTGCAACGTAGATTGCGTATACGCGGCCGGAGGTCTGAATACAGCACTCTATCTCCGTCGACAACACTGAAATAATCCCTACTCCTAAAGCTCGATGCTTAGATGTTACCCTTGACTCTGAACTGTCCTTTGTTCCTCACATACAGTCTGTCTCTAAATCCTGTTACATACATCTAAAAAACATTTCCAAAATAAGCAAATATTTCGATCAAGACACTACAAAATCTCTCATTCATGCACTAATCATCTCCCGCATTGATTATTGTAACACTCTCCTTATTAAACTTACACAGTAAATAATTACCCCCCTACAGTCTACAGTATATTACATGCACCAGCTAGACTGATTTTCCTTGCTAAACGCTTTTCAAGAGGGCCCTCTTACCCACCCAGTCTGTCTGTTACCACCCAGTCCTGTTCCCACCCAGTCTGTCTGTTACCACCCAGTCCTGTTATAAAGATTGTTAAAATTGTAAAGCGCTAAGTAATATGATGGCGCTATATAAAAACCTGTTAATAAATAAATAATAGGTCATAGATACATAAAAAATGGAAGTAGGATCTTAATGTAGATATAACTAAGCCTCTAAAACTTAAGTTTGGACTAAAGGAGACAACTTCTAGTATTTAAGCAATAATTAATTTGTAATCCAACAATGATATAATAACTGGCTGTGCATTAACTATTAACCTATACCAATACCCTTGGCACCTAACACCCTGAGAGTGCATAATAAGAGGGGCAGCACGCAAACAACGGAAGCTATGGGTGGCTGCCTGCAGCTGGGGACACTAAAGCCATGGAAGCAGCGGCTCTGACCTCTTCCAGTCCCCTAATATAATCCAGATAAGCAGAGTGGGACTGCTACCAACAAGACACGCTGTGCTGTGCTGGAGTGACCGAAGCCCCCTGGCCCCCCCTGAATTATCTAGCAGGGAGCAGCGGACTGTGGGGGACGCAGCTGCTACCTAGACCCCTGGCCAGTATTGGAGGAGAGGGGGAGGGGAGTGGAGGTGCCGCTGGTCACCCTGTGAGGAGACATCACGCTGGACCTGATACTTAGGCCCCTCCAGATGTGCCCATTACAACAAGGGGCCCGTACATCACATTAAGCACAGCAATTGACTTAATTGAGCACTTGGACCTCACCATACAGAACAAGAGAGACCCATAATACTTGGACTATACACTATAGCTTCTGTAAACACCACTCTGTGGCTATTCTCGTCTAGTGCAGGCCTACACTTTACTTGGGACAGCTTTCAATCACTGCCACCCTCAAAGCTGCCATCATCTTTTACACTGAACTCCACCATGATTAAATAGGTGCATGGCCTTTTTCCACCTCGCATAACACAGCTTATCCCACATATCTGTGCCAGGCATCTTCACTTTGCAACCACTCTCACTACAAGGTCCCCCCACAAGGTCCCCCCTACCCGCTTATGTGTATGCAATAATAATAAAACAATGGGAACTACACTATTAACAAGGACATTGATATGAGAACAGGGGCTGGACCTGTGTAGGCTAATAAGTGGTATTCTGTGTTCTTTTATACATCAGTGCCTTATAAAATATTGCCTGTACTTGATCTTGTGGTATTGAAACCCCCTTTGCAAGGGGGACAGAGTTCACGAAATGACTATGTGTTATGTAATATGTAATGCTCCAATGGTAATGATAATAAAAATATTTATAAAAAGAAAAGAAAAATTGCATGTAATGAAATTACTAATCTTCTGTATTCATAAAATGGGGTAAGGGTAAAGGGGAAGTGGGGACTTTAGAGGCTAATATGTCAATATAATTCAAAAGGTATGGGTATTATGGATTATATTTTTTATTTTCTACATCAGAAGGAATGGTCTCAGTGGGACTTTTCTTCATTTTTTTTGTTTATACTTTTTTTTTATTACATTCTCTGTTCCCTCTTTTGTATTTGTAACATATTTGGGTCTTTTTTTTCTTTTTAGATTTTATATGGGGAATATATACCCCTCCTCCAATCATTTCTTTATTTTTTTTTATTGGGTTTCAATAAATTTAATATTTCAATACATTGAAATAAAACCCTCAAACACTCAATTAGGCTGTCTAGGAATTGGAGCAGGAATTGGCATTTAGATCAAGTTACAGTGTTTGAAATTAAAAGGAAAACAGGTAAAAATTTACAACTTTGCAAAACAATGTTGTGGTCCCATTCCAGGGGAAAAGGAGGTATGGATCCAGTATTCTCTTTCAAAATACTCATTTCCAGAATATTGGTGCATGAATGTGAAATTTTCAGTACACATTTCAGTATGAACCTGTTGTACTCAACTGAACAATGGGGTAGATCCAGAACTCCGTTTGTAACCAATTTCCTAGCGTAGCGTCTATTGCAGGGATAGGGAGCCTTTCAGCTTGCTGGCATTAGCGGAAGATTTAAATCAGACATGTTTAAAATCCAATAATTGTACCAGAGCGTTTCTGGTGCGTTTATTTAGTTTTATAAATTGATCCTGGCCGTTAACTAGAGCGATCACTTGATAATTGGGTTTCTGTCCGATAATTGCTCTAGTGTATGGCCTTAAGATTAATTTACAGACTTTCTCCATATTAAATTCTAATAGTCTTACGGCTATGTTTCACCCATTCCTGGGCAAGTAACTAGCCCTGTTCTATCTAATATAATTCATCGATGCAGCTCACAAAATAAGAGGATGAAGAAAGTGAGTTCCAGTGCACATGGAAGCCTCCGCATGTATTTAAAAAGTCCTGACGTGGATTTTGAATTCCTTTGTTAGGAGAGGTGTGTGGACAGGTCAGTGGATCAGGATTTAAAAGGATACCATCAGCCAATCATCTCCTCGTCACACAGCTAAAATGTAATTATGTAAATTTAAGTACTCAGCAGCAAACACATAGTATATGAGGTAAAAACACCTGATGTGCAATCTGCATGTAGAAGTTGGGTGATTTACTCGCAGCATTTTTTTTTTTTTATCTCAAAAAATATTTTATTCAAGAATAAAAGCAAAATACAACAATAAAATTGTCAATACAGATGTGTACATGGAATGAGATGGAATACTACTGGCAGCATTTTTTAAAGTAATCTACGTATCTTTTTCTTATGTAGAGTGCATAAATGCGGTCTGAAAAACCACATTTACGGAATCTAGGTAAGCAAAAGATACGTAGATTATGTTAAAAAATTACTACGCATGCGCAGTATTAAAAATCGCTTAATACCGGACGTATATGTTATAAGTTCGGTACTCTGAATACGGGCCTAAGTAATTAACTACATATGTTCCCTGAACTTTCAAAGGGCATGTTAAATATGACCCACTGCAATCTAGTTCTTCTATTGATAAATTTGTTTGACTGGTGAAGCATGATATCTTTACACAGTGGACGAAGACAAGGATTAATTAGTCTAATCTAATGATTAGAAACTTGCACTGAATAGTTTGAAAACCAACAAGGACATTTGCATCTTTCCAGCTGATAAAGGTGGAGCAATAGTGCTTCTGAATAAAGACTAATATATCAATGGGACGATGCACCAACTTGCGGTTTTAGGATTAGTATAGAAAGTTTACGTTTGATCCAACAGACAATTTCAAACGGGAAATTGATTGTCTGTTGAATGATGCGGTACAACAAGTCTTGATTAGTATACAGACATCTAGATTCCTTAAACAAGATTTTCTCATCGTGCCGATTTGATATCTGTTACCAGAGATCCATATATTTTTATTTACAACCTGTTGTGCAGGAATCTGACAGTTATCTAAAGGAGACCACACACTTCTTGAACTGGCTTAAGGGAGTAAATCATCTAGCTGGCCACGTTCTACGAGTCACTTTGGATGTTTTGAGTTTATATACTAGTATTGTCCATACTGATACTAATACTATTAGTATTTTAACTTAGTCTGATAAATACGTGGTCCCTCCCAGGCCATTCTTACTGTCATTTATGATCCAGAATGGGTTTTATATGCAGACACAAGGGACAGCGATGGGGTCTAATATGGCTCTATCATATGCAAATTTATTTATGAACGCATATGAGAAAAAGCATATTCTTGTGACTCCTTGTTTGCATGCCACATCCTGTTTTATGATTCATTGATGATGTTTTCATACTGTGGAATGGGACACCAAATGAGTTGGTTAATCTTGTGGATTTATTAAATAATTTGCATACCACTATAGAATTTACTGTGGAATATGATTATAGAAACATTAATTTTTTGGGATGTTTCGTTTGCCCAGATATCTAATGGTTTTGTATCCTCAATACACAGGAAATCGACAGACAAAAACATTCTATTGGAGGCCAAAAGTTTTCTCCCAAGACTTCTAAAATCAAGGTTACCCTTCTCACAAATGAAAAGGTTAGTGAGAATCATCTTTCCTGTGAGGTTTTGGTAAAATCATTGAGAGAAATGGGAGATCAGGTGTTAGCTTGAAACTCCAAGAAAATTGGTAATTCAGCCATAGATAGGTGCTTAACCCTTTATAGGGACGCAATACTTGAGAGTTCTAAAGATGAAAATAGATTTGTATTTTGTTTCACCTATTCAACAGCATCTTCTATCACTCATGGTGCAATCTTCAAACAGTGACATAGTTTAGCCAAGGATGTTACCTTGGGACCAATTGCTAAAGTTTGAATTTTTTTTCCAGATTTGAGAAACAAGTTGGCACACACTGATTTGATACCTGTGAGACCTAAAAGCTTGGTTGGATTGACAGAAGGGTGCCTATATGTGAAATAAATGTGTGAACTGTCAGTTCTTGGTTCAAGGTGAAACCTTTATTGGCCCTACCACAGGGAGGAGTGTGAATGACGTCACTTTAGGGGGACGAGCTGTATAGCACACGTGGGCCTGGATCCGTAGCATGGCGTTATGCCACACGCGCACCCAGCTTACCAGAGTCATAAGTGTAATTCAGAACCACAGGTGTGAGACTACATATCTATCTATATAAGCTAGAAGTTTATTTAAAAATAAATATAGAATATTGTGATAGCGCTGCAGTTCCCTGTGTTTGCAATGTTTGGTTGTTCTAGAGTTCTGAGATGGTGTTCTAGCAATGTCCTTTAATATGTTGTGGTGCCCCTGTGTTTTGGATCTGTATTCACTTTTGTGTTTTGTTTTTGGTTTTGTCCCCAAAAAAAGGAATGTTTTGAATCTGTATTTTTTTTTTTAAATTGCTAAAAAAAATAATGCTAAAATCATGTTATTTTTGCTCCTAAAGCATTATTAATATAAATACCATTTATTACCTGTCAATCCTAGTCAGATTGGACCACCTCACAGCTCACAAGATTCAGGTTGGTAAAATCTTGTGTGCGATCCTTCCATCTCTATTAGGTGCACTATAATCAATATATCCATTCTATATTTTTTAAACCTTTTTAGCAGGGAGTCAGTTTGAAAAAACTTTGCTATTGCTGTTATTAAGAAGCCAGATTTGGTATTCATTTTGATACTTGTGAGTGATCCATTCAATATATATAAGTCACATTTTATCATTTTTAAAATTAATCTGTATAGTGTACATTTTTTTCTACACACCATTGTAACTGGTTTTTATCTTCAATTAAAAAAAATAGGGTTAGGCTCATAGGAAGGGAGGGTTAGGGTCAGGCTGCGGGGAGGGAGGTCTTGGGGTTCGGCTATAGAGAAGGGAGGGTTAGGGTCAGGATAGGTAGAAGGGAGGGTTAGGGTGCAGGGAAGGGAGGGTTAGGATCAGGCTGCAGGGAAGGGAGGGTTAGGGTTAGAATTAGGGGTAGTGTTTTGCACTTACCTATCAGAGCACCGTGTTCGGTGCTCCGGGGATCGATTGCTATGCCTCATTAAGTCATAAGCAATCGATATCCCAGACAGTTTGGAACAGGCTGGGAGAGAAGGGCCCTATCAAAATAGGGCTGTTCTTAGCGGGGGCCCACACCCAAGATATGCATGCTACACAAATCTGTATTGCAGTGACCATACCAAGTCTTCTCACTGTCTTCTAGCAGGATGTGATTAAAATCATTCAGAGCAACCTGGGAAACTCCTTGTACTCACACAGGACCTTTCACAAACGCTATACACACCCACACTTCAATGTACTCTAAATGATAATATTTATTTATAACAAGGGCAGCACAGTGGCTCAGTGAGTAGCATTTGTGTCTCACAGGACTGACGTCATGAGTTTGATTCCCAGACAAGGCCTTATCTGTGTGGAGATTGCATGTTCTCCCTATGTCTGCGAGGGTTTCCCATGGGTGGTCCGGTTTCCTCCTACACTCCAAAGACATGCTGTAGGTTAATTGGCTGCTGCATAAATTAACCCTGGTGTGTGTGTCTGTAATAGGGAACTTTGAATGTAGCTTTTATGATGTAAATGTAAAATATTCTCTGTAAAGTGCTACATAATCTTATACTTTATAAAACTTTATAAAAACCTGTTAATAAATAAATATTTGTGTTGTAATTATTATATGTAATAATTATATATTAATAAATATTTAGTATTTGCTATACTGTGCTTATGTGAATATATTTATTAATAACCATTTTTTTAACAATTTAATGCCATCTACACTCCCAAGCTAAGTATAGATATGTTTGTAAGCAGTTCATATAGTCTCTAGCAGCACTGCTATAAATCTTCTTTTGTTGGTGTACTTGATGAGCCTTATATCAATTCTGACCTCTTTAATAAGTCTTTTATAAATAGTTAAAAGCCCATTCAGTCATTGTAGCATTTTGCCTTGTTGTCATAGGTAACAGATGACTCAAACTTAAACAGTCTTTCTCATTTGTGTTACTTTTGTTTAGTTTTTGTCTGTGTAACTTGTCACTGTCTATATCTGTGTATATGAATATTGCAATCTCTTTTCTCTTGGAAGCTCACCCCTTTCTCTGATAGTTTACACCTCGCTGCTCTTACTTTGTTTTCTTCCAGTTCTGTTTCTAAGCACTGATCTGCCTTTAGACTCCAGCTCCTCTCTAAGATAACAAGAATGGAGAAGGTATAAAAGCGCTGAGGTGTTTATCATCAGAGGGAAGTGCCAGATATATAACCATCAACAAACATAATTATAAAAAATGTCCATTCAAATAAAATCCAGAAATGATGATCTGTAATCCCAATAGAAGTCCTTACCCCTCTCGGGGAAAAAAGGAAACAAAAATAGAAATGGAAAACAATTTATTAGTAACAATTAAAAACAAGAAAAATTAAGAAAGTGAACAATGCATACCAGAGGATGTAATGTCAAACAGTCACTAGGTCAGCCAGAGTATACCCGGGTACTGGCGAGATGGAGAAAACAGTGCTGCTGGGGTCTGGTATGGAAGTCCACAATCCCTTCTGCCGCCGACTTACGCGTTTCGGGCTCTCTCTGAGCCCTTTTTCAAAGTTCCAGGCGGCAAGCTGTGTCTCCTCCGGCTTTACATGTTATGGTGCTCGCTGATAGGTTGAAACGGTCAGCTGATCGGCTCCTGACATCCTCACTGATAGGTTGGGACCGTCAGCTGATCGGCTTCTGAAGTCTCCGGTGATGAGCTGAGACAGACAGCTGATCAGCTCCCGTATGGTAATACTAAACACTCATACAGTATATCTGACACTTCCAACAGAGGGATAATGTTCAAATAATATCTAAAAAACATTACGAAGGTAATGACAGAATACTATCAGGAGATAGGAGTGATGGTAAAAGCCATAGATTGAACAATAGTGCATATAAACTTTAAAAAACATATGAGCACTGACATAAATGGTAAAAAAGTCAGTCTTATTACATTAAATATGTGACATAATGAAAATATAAATGATATTATAATAATAAACTAGTCTGCGCATATTCAAATGGCAAATAAAGTGCTATCGGTTCCTAAAGTGTACCATAAGCTTACGTTAATAAACAACTAATGGCAGTTATAAACAAGTAATATAACTGTACATATATCAAAAAAACACAAAGTGACTGTGGTGCATGAAGAGGATAAGACATATAACGGGGTCAAGGGGTAGTGATATAAGATCCAAGAGTATAAAACAGCAAAACGAACTATAGGAATAAAACGTTATAACCTAAACCATACTGATAAGAAATGTGTATAGGATATAGTAAAATCCTACAAGTTCAATATCATAAACCAAAATAAAAATCATAAACCATAACGTTTTATTCCTATAGTTCGTTTTGCTGTTTTATACTCTTGGATCTTATATCACTACCCCTTGACCCCGTTATATGTCTTATCCTCTTCATGCACCACAGTCACTTTGTGTTTTTTTGATATATGTACAGTTATATTACTTGTTTATAACTGCCATTAGTTGTTTATTAACGTAAGCTTATGGTACACTTTAGGAACCGATAGCACTTTATTTGCCATTTGAATATGCGCAGACTAGTTTATTATTATAATATCATTTATATTTTCATTATGTCACATATTTAATGTAATAAGACTGACTTTTTTACCATTTATGTCAGTGCTCATATGTTTTTTAAAGTTTATATGCACTATTGTTCAATCTATGGCTTTTACCATCACTCCTATCTCCTGATAGTATTCTGTCATTACCTTCGTAATGTTTTTTAGATATTATTTGAACATTATCCCTCTGTTGGAAGTGTCAGATATACTGTATGAGTGTTTAGTATTACCATACGGGAGCTGATCAGCTGTCTGTCTCAGCTCATCACCGGAGACTTCAGAAGCCGATCAGCTGACGGTCCCAACCTATCAGTGAGGATGTCAGGAGCCGATCAGCTGACCGTTTCAACCTATCAGCGAGCACCACAACATGTAAAGCCGGAGGAGACACAGCTTGCCGCCTGGAACTTTGAAAAAGGGCTCAGAGAGAGCCCGAAACGCGTAAGTCGGCGGCAGAAGGGATTGTGGACTTCCATACCAGACCCCAGCAGCACTGTTTTCTCCATCTCGCCAGTACCCGGGTATACTCTGGCTGACCTAGTGACTGTTTGACATTACATCCTCTGGTATGCATTGTTCACTTTCTTAATTTTTCTTGTTTTTAATTGTTACTAATAAATTGTTTTCCATTTCTATTTTTGTTTCCTTTTTTCCCCGAGAGGGGTAAGGACTTCTATTGGGATTACAGATCATCATTTCTGGATTTTATTTGAATGGACATTTTTTATAATTATGTTTGTTGATGGTTATATATCTGGCACTTCCCTCTGATGATAAACACCTCAGCGCTTTTATACCTTCTCCATTCTTGTTATCTTTTACTGTCTTTTGGGGAGTGAGACACCCCTAGGAGAAGGTTTTTTAGCTGCATACAGGTTTATTTGCGCATTTTTTCTCCAGACCACTTTTTTCTATGCCAGATATACCTGTCTGACAATTCAGGGCAGAGTCCATATTATTTAATAAACATTGGGAGCTAAATATTGGGGGCCATATAGTAAGCTGCAGGTTTGAAAAAGTGGAGATCTTGCTAATAGCAACCAATCAGATTCTAGCTGAAATTCTCTAGTATGTAATAGCATACCTCCCAAAATATTTCGGGGGACTATCCCGCCCACCTCACAACTTGTCCAGAGAGATCACACTCTCAGGACAAAGTTGTTGTTTTCTGGGTTTTTTTTTTAAAGCCCCTGCCACGGTATATGCAGCAATACTAAATAAAGAGAGATAAAATAGAATGAAGCAATAAGGCATCTAATGTCCAGCCTCCATTGTCTGCCCCTTGTAAATTCCAGCCTCCATTGTCTGCCCCTGGTAAATTCCAGCCTCCATTGTCTGCCCCCTTGTAATGTCCAGCCTCCATGTTTGCCCCTTGTAATGTCCAGCCTCGAATTTGTGCCCCTTGTAATACTGTCCAGCCTCCATTGTCTGCCCCTTGTAAATTCCAGCCTCCATTGTCTGCCCCTTGTAATGTCCAGCCACCATTGTCTGCCCCTTGTAATGCCCTTTGGACCGATCCTGCTTTAGCATCCGTCTCCAAGTATCCAGCTCTACATTCTCTGCAGCCAGGTGCGACACCCAGGAGAAAAAGCAACATGTACTCAGCCAAGGTCTGTGGAATCCTTCAGCACGGGAGAGCTCCCCGTAGCCGCAACTGAAACCCCTTACTGGTAAGGTCCCGTGGAGTGGAGTTGTTTATACCAGGATGGTGCGCATAAGAAAAGCATTTTAACGAAATTGTGACTTTCTACCAACTGCAGTATACTGTATCGAATACTGTATCTTATGGTATATCTTTGCTACAATATTACCACCATCCCAAGGGAAGGTAAAAGACTCTTCTCCCAGTTATTGGATTTACACTGTGCTATCATAGTTCACAGTGACCCTACCTAGTCATATACCAGACTGTCTTTCCTATACTTTAGATGCCTTATTGCTTCATTCTATTTTATCTCTCTTTATTTAGTATTGCTGCATATACCGTGGCAGGGGCTTTAAAAAAAAAACCCAGAAAACAACAACTTTGTCCTGAGAGTGTGATCTCTCTGGACAAGTTGTGAGGTGGGCGGGATAGTCCCCCGAAATATTTTGGGAGGTATGCTATTACATACTAGAGAATTTCAGCTAGAATCTGATTGGTTGCTATTAGCAAGATCTCCACTTTTTCAAACCTGCAGCTTACTATATGGCCCCCAATATTTAGCTCCCAATGTTTATTAAATAATATGGACTCTGCCCTGAATTGTCAGACAGGTATATCTGGCATAGAAAAAAGTGGTCTGGAGAAAAAATGCGCAAATAAACCTGTATGCAGCTAAAAAACCTTCTCCTAGGGGTGTCTCACTCCCCAAAAGACAGTAAAAGATAACAAGAATGGAGAAGGTATAAAAGCGCTGAGGTGTTTATCATCAGAGGGAAGTGCCAGATATATAACCATCAACAAACATAATTATAAAAAATGTCCATTCAAATAAAATCCAGAAATGATGATCTGTAATCCCAATAGAAGTCCTTACCCCTCTCGGGGAAAAAAGGAAACAAAAATAGAAATGGAAAACAATTTATTAGTAACAATTAAAAAC
Organism: Limnodynastes dumerilii; assembly: GCA_011038615.1. Lineage (NCBI taxonomy): Eukaryota > Metazoa > Chordata > Amphibia > Anura > Limnodynastidae > Limnodynastes > Limnodynastes dumerilii. Next base: position 715,475 of record WWET01000194.1, on the reverse strand, counting down.
AAGAAAAATTAAGAAAGTGAACAATGCATACCAGAGGATGTAATGTCAAACAGTCACTAGGTCAGCCAGAGTATACCCGGGTACTGGCGAGATGGAGAAAACAGTGCTGCTGGGGTCTGGTATGGAAGTCCACAATCCCTTCTGCCGCCGACTTACGCGTTTCGGGCTCTCTCTGAGCCCTTTTTCAAAGTTCCAGGCGGCAAGCTGTGTCTCCTCCGGCTTTACATGTTGTGGTGCTCGCTGATAGGTTGAAACGGTCAGCTGATCGGCTCCTGACATCCTCACTGATAGGTTGGGACCGTCAGCTGATCGGCTTCTGAAGTCTCCGGTGATGAGCTGAGACAGACAGCTGATCAGCTCCCGTATGGTAATACTAAACACTCATACAGTATATCTGACACTTCCAACAGAGGGATAATGTTCAAATAATATCTAAAAAACATTACGAAGGTAATGACAGAATACTATCAGGAGATAGGAGTGATGGTAAAAGCCATAGATTGAACAATAGTGCATATAAACTTTAAAAAACATATGAGCACTGACATAAATGGTAAAAAAGTCAGTCTTATTACATTAAATATGTGACATAATGAAAATATAAATGATATTATAATAATAAACTAGTCTGCGCATATTCAAATGGCAAATAAAGTGCTATCGGTTCCTAAAGTGTACCATAAGCTTACGTTAATAAACAACTAATGGCAGTTATAAACAAGTAATATAACTGTACATATATCAAAAAAACACAAAGTGACTGTGGTGCATGAAGAGGATAAGACATATAACGGGGTCAAGGGGTAGTGATATAAGATCCAAGAGTATAAAACAGCAAAACGAACTATAGGAATAAAACGTTATGGTTTATGATTTTTATTTTGGTTTATGATATTGAACTTGTAGGATTTTACTATATCCTATACACATTTCTTATCAGTATGGTTTAGGTTATAACGTTTTATTCCTATAGTTCGTTTTGCTGTTTTATACTCTTGGATCTTATATCACTACCCCTTGACCCCGTTATATGTCTTATCCTCTTCATGCACCACAGTCACTTTGTGTTTTTTTGATATATGTACAGTTATATTACTTGTTTATAACTGCCATTAGTTGTTTATTAACGTAAGCTTATGGTACACTTTAGGAACCGATAGCACTTTATTTGCCATTTGAATATGCGCAGACTAGTTTATTATTATAATATCATTTATATTTTCATTATGTCACATATTTAATGTAATAAGACTGACTTTTTTACCATTTATGTCAGTGCTCATATGTTTTTTAAAGTTTATATGCACTATTGTTCAATCTATGGCTTTTACCATCACTCCTATCTCCTGATAGTATTCTGTCATTACCTTCGTAATGTTTTTTAGATATTATTTGAACATTATCCCTCTGTTGGAAGTGTCAGATATACTGTATGAGTGTTTAGTATTACCATACGGGAGCTGATCAGCTGTCTGTCTCAGCTCATCACCGGAGACTTCAGAAGCCGATCAGCTGACGGTCCCAACCTATCAGTGAGGATGTCAGGAGCCGATCAGCTGACCGTTTCAACCTATCAGCGAGCACCACAACATGTAAAGCCGGAGGAGACACAGCTTGCCGCCTGGAACTTTGAAAAAGGGCTCAGAGAGAGCCCGAAACGCGTAAGTCGGCGGCAGAAGGGATTGTGGACTTCCATACCAGACCCCAGCAGCACTGTTTTCTCCATCTCGCCAGTACCCGGGTATACTCTGGCTGACCTAGTGACTGTTTGACATTACATCCTCTGGTATGCATTGTTCACTTTCTTAATTTTTCTTGTTTTTAATTGTTACTAATAAATTGTTTTCCATTTCTATTTTTGTTTCCTTTTTTCCCCGAGAGGGGTAAGGACTTCTATTGGGATTACAGATCATCATTTCTGGATTTTATTTGAATGGACATTTTTTATAATTATGTTTGTTGATGGTTATATATCTGGCACTTCCCTCTGATGATAAACACCTTCTCCATTCTTGTTATCTTTTACTGTCTTTTGGGGAGTGAGACACCCCTAGGAGAAGGTTTTTTAGCTGCATACAGGTTTATTTGCGCATTTTTTCTCCAGACCACTTTTTTCTATCTCTCCAGCTCCTCTCTGTATCAGCTGCCTTTATCTCGCTGACTCTGTCTGTTTTCCTCCCATACTGGATCTCTTTCTTAAATCATACCAACCTTTGCTCTGTCTTCTCTCTCACTGTAATTTGTCGGTTACTTTCTCCTAACCCCTGTAACTGCCGGCTCTCTAGAACGTTGCTGTTCTCCTGCTCTTCTTGTGCAGGCAGACTCTCCAGGTCTATGGCACACTTTATGCTGCCGCTCTGCAGTCCCATCATCAAAACAGGATCTACAAAAAGGATATTCTAAATCTAAAACTAAATTGAGGGTCAAATAGGGTCGGTATGTTTCTTACATAAATAAAGGCACTACAGTAAATTCTATTGCACGTGTTTAAGATGATCTCTATTAAATGTGTTTAAAATAGAGTATTATTAACCTAATTATCAAAAGACCCACAGCATTCTTCTATAGTTCATATACACACAGATGGTGAGGAACCGGATGATGTGAAGGGCTGGGCTCAGTTGGCAGAGTCTAACCAGTGCCTGGTGTTCACTGGCGCCCCTGATGGTGAGGGCAGGCTTGGCTGCAGAACTTTGGCAGGTTGCAACAGACTGATGATTATGAATGTGGGTGAGCGCATAAAAAACAATCAGAGCATGAGAGAGATAGAGAGAGAGAGATCCAAGTGGAATAGAGACAAGGGGCCTGATCCAGAACTACGCCTGTGGGTGTATTTACACAAGCCGTAAGCATAACTTAATCTATAAGTACATTCTGCGCATGTGCCCAGCAGATGTTTCCAGCGGTAACTCATGGCGGCCGTAACTGAAAATAAGTCAGCCCGTAACATTAGCGTAATTACGGACGAATGGGCGTGCCTATATTACGATAGCCGTAAATACGCTCCAGTTACGGAATGAAGGTGGGGGGTCATTTAAATATGTACAATATGGGCTGGGTTACGTAGTTACGACCATTGCGTAGTTATGTCCTGCCGTAGTAACGATTCCGAAAGTTAGGGTAGGGTTCAACAGGCATAAGGCAGTGTAATTACGGACGACTGGTAGGAGTGCCCGGGGGAGTGCATAGTATTTACGCTTGCGTAAATACGATCTGCGCTAGTTCGTAACACAGACATAGGTCTGGATCTGGCCCAAGGCACCCAGACAAACAGAGGAATGATAAGGGCTCTCACTCACAGAAACACTTCACAAACAAAGGGCACAGGTAACCAGGAGGCAAAATAGCACAGCAAAACTGGCATAGTACACAACCTGGAGAAGCAAATGCTATAACCGGCAGCTTGCATTACCGCTGCCTGTTCTATATAAAGGCTGCTGCCCAATGAGCTTGTAGCAGCCATCACACTCCTTGTCCTGATAGGTTTGTGTCCTCTCCAGAGCTGCTCATTCCTTTCCTCTTAGAGTTAACCCTTTGAGCTTTGAGAAGTTTATCGAAATGTGGGTCCATGGACTATTAGTATTTAGAAGTAGCAGAAACGGACCTGTGAGCTTCTGCTGTAATGTTTTTGTCTGAGCACATATGGAGCAAGATGAGACAGTACTTGACATCCTTGTGCAGTGTAGGCTACCAGTAGCCCTGAAAGAGGAGTTTATTAGTCTTTTTGATAGCAGCTGGTGAAATAAGAGGAATGAGCCCACTACAGGAGTTTAAGATGCATTCCAGGGGCGATGAACGTTTTTCCAGGAGGAGGTTTTAATGTGGAGGTTGCCAAGATGATCCTCTTAGGGTTAAAAATGGGTTTCTCATTAAAAGGAGACTCTTGTTTGGAAAGGTCAAAAGCATATGAAAGTTTATCTGCTTTTTTGTTATTAGCCCTCAGAAAAAGGTAAAGATATGTTAAAAATGGGTGAAAAGAGAGACAAGCAGGTTTGTTGTGGATTGAGACATTTGGCAGACTGTAGATTTTTATGGTCAGTATAGACTATAACTAAATAGATTGCTCAAATGAGGAGGTATCACAATTCTTCTAGAGCCCATTTAACAGCAAGCAGTTCCTTATCACCAGTTCCATAGTTCTTCAGCGTGTTGGAAGTACTGGGTTGGGATAGGACTGCTCCTGTTCCATAGGATGAGGAATCAGAATCTAGAAGGAAGGTTTAGTGGTATCCGGCTGGTGTAAAATAGGTGTGGTGGTGAAGGCCTGTTTTAGCTAGTTAAAGGCTTGTTCAGGCTTAGGTGACCAGGAAGAGTTCCAGCTGCCCTGCTTGGTAAGCACCATGATGTGAGCCACAACCAGGGAATAATGTTTTACAAACTGCTGGTAGAAATTGGCAAAACGCAAAAACCATTGGGTAGCCTTAAGGCCCACCAGCTGGCACCACTGCTGGATTGCCTTCAATATGTGGACTGGTGCCAGAGAGAAAATACCAGAGAGATGACATCTGATTTTTTTCAAAGAGGCACTTCTGAGCTTGGCATAGAGGCAGTACCTCCTGATTATGGATCCAATGCATGAATATATCTGTGGAAAAATAAGATTATCATCCATGTATACCACTATAAAGACATAGAGGATGTCCTGGAACATCACATTCATGTACTCCTGGTAGACGGCTGGGGGGCTGCACAACCCAAAGGGCATGACAAGATATTCACAGTGCCCATCCCTGGTGTTAAAGGCTATCTTCCTTTCATCACTATTCTGGATACGAATGAGATTATAGACTCCTCTCAGGTCTAACTTGGTAAAATTATGGCTCCTTTAACCCTGTCAGAGAGTTAGGTAATTGAAGATAAGGGATGGCATTTTTTTACTGTGATAATACAAGGACGTAATTGCCCTGATTTCTTTTTAACAAAAAAGAAACCAGCACCGGTTGGAGAAGTGGGTATCTGAATGAAGTGGCATGCGTAATTCCCCTGTCGGCCTAGCTTAGGATCTATCCCCTTGCCTCATGGTCGCGGACAAAATTAACCTTGTCTGAGTAAATAAGGACAAGGAGTAAGGGATTCAATCAGGAGTCAATCATTTTTGCCAACAGTTTATCGGCATTGAGTAACAATATAGGCCTGTAGCTAGAGCATTGCGTAGGATTCTTCCTTTCCTTGGGAATTACTGATATGTGTGCTTCATAGGCATGGAAGGAAATATGGCACGATTTGGAGAGCTCATTTAGAGCCACTAGTAAGAGAAGGCCAACAGATTAATTATACAATTTATAATAAGAAATAGGGAAACCATTGGTTTGACAGTGTTGTTTTAATCACCTCTTTTAATTCCAAAAGGGTTAATGGGCTCTCCAGGAAAACTTGTAGATCAGATAACGTGGGTAATCACGTTTGGAACTCTTTAAAGTTGGAACTCTTTTGCAGAACGCTCTGAGATGTGATGTATCGACCCCTGCTTATCCTTTAATTTTGGGGATAAAGGCAAGGGAGTGTTGGGTGCGCAAGGTGAGAGTGTGAAGTTTTTTTGCCTCAATGAAAAAATTTGTGGCGACATTTCAGAGCAGTGTATTTGAGAATATCAATAAGTACCTGCTTAAGTGCCGTTCAAACTTCCTGGGGCCAGATTTACTAAGTTGCGGGTTTGGAAAAGTGGAGATCTTGCCCATAGCAACCAATCAGAGTCTAGCTCTCACTTTCTTATTACATACTAGAGAATGTAAGCTAAAATCTGATTGGTTGCTATGGGCAACATTTCCACTTTTCAAAACCCGCAACTTAGTAAATATGCACCTGGAGTTCAACTAAAGTCAAATAGATTTTAAAGGGTCAATCAAAGATTTTCAATTTGGGCCTCCTTTTGCTTCTTCTCTAAGGAGTATAACTGGATAAGCTACCCCTGTATGATGCATTTATGCATCTCCCACAGAGTAGTATGGGAGGTGTCAGTGTTAGAGTTTGTTTCATTATAGTCATCAATGGCCACCTTAATCTGAAGGATATAGGTGGGGTGCTGTAGAATAAGCTCATTGAGCCTCCATCACTGACGACCGTGAAGCACTTCCAGGAGTTTGAGAGATATCAAAATAGGGGCATGATCTGACCAGGGTATCTGACTGATCTTGGCAGAAACTAACAGATTAAGGTGTCTGTGGGTCAAAAATATAATCTATTCTAGAATAGGCATTACATGGGTGCAAGTAAAAGGAGAAATCCCTATCATTCGGGTGCAAAAATACTGAAAGTGCCTTTTGATGTGAAAGCATCAATCCCTTGGAAGAAGGAGCTGTGGAACCCATCTCTGGGACCATGTGCCAATTAAGATCGTTCCCCAGGAGTATGATTCACTTGGTGAGTGTCTCTAACGGATGTGGGGCTCCGGTCCGAATGGCCGATTTTCAAATCGGCCATTCCTCCCCAGCCAGTTGCGAACTGGCTGGGATTTCAATTGCATATGCCTCGAGGAGGCATTGCAATTGATCCATGGAGCACCGAGCTTTTGGTGCTCTGAAAAGTGTAAAAAAAAATCCCCCACTACTTCCCCTAATTCTTACTCTAACCCAGGGCTGGCCAGACTTTTGGACTTAGGGATCTACTCTAAATTTAAAAAATCTTTTGAGATCTACCATAGTCCAAAATAATCATAACGCAATATTTTTTAGGGGACTATGAGCCAATGAACATATAAAACAAACTAAACATTAATGTTAGCCTAATTAAAGGGTGTTATTACCACCTCTTCATGTATCCACCCAGCCTTATTACCCCCTCATTGTGTCCAACCAGCCTTATTACCACCTCTTCATGTGTCCACCCAGCCTTATTGACCCCTCTGTGCCTTTCAGTTTTATTAAACCTTCCTTATGTGTCTATTACTGCCACTCGTTGTGTCCATTCAGCCTGTCCCATCTTTATGTGTGCTTCAGTCAGCCCTTGTTACCCTTCCATGTCCAGCAAATCCCCATTCCAGGTCCTTAGTACACTTACCTTGGACTCCTTCCTCCGGCTCTCCCCTGAGGCGCGCACTCTGCATGACTGCTGACCCCGCGGCGGTGACAGACGGGGTGGGCTGGTGCAGCGGTCATGTGGTACAGGGCCTATTCCTATTGGCTGTACCACATGACCGCTGCACCAGCTCACCCCGTCTGTCATTGCCGCTGCAGGGAGAATGTGGATTACCCCCTCTTTATGTGTCCAGTCAGCCTTATTACCCCCTCTTTGTGTCCACCCAGCCTTATAACCCCCTCTTCATGTGTCCAGCCAGCCTTATTGACCCCTCTGTGCCTTTCAATTTTATTAAACCTTCCTTCTGTGTCTAGTATTATTGACACTAGTTGTGTTCATTCAGCCTGTCCCCTCTTTATGTGTGCTCCAGCCAGCCCTTTTTCCCCTTCCATGTCCAGCAAATCCCCATTCCAAGTCCTTAGTACACTTACCTTGGTCTCCTTCCTCCGGCTCTCCCCCCGAGGCGCGCTCTCTGCATGACAGCTGACCCCGGGTCGGTGACAGACGGGGTGGGCTGGTGCAGCGGTCATCTGGTACAGCGCCTATTTCTATTGGCTGTACCACATAATCGCTGCACCAGCCCACTCTGTCTGTCACCGCCACCGCAGGGAGAATGTGGTACATCGCCAGTCACTGACAACAGCCAATAGAAATAGGCGCTGCACCACATTCTCCCTGCGGCGGAGGGGCTTACTATAGCTACTTTAGGTATAAATTCACTCTTTGAAAAATATTTATTAAAAACTTTGAGAAGTGGTCACACTTATCCCTGCTTAAACACATTCCATTGGAAATGTTAAGACAAAGATACAAATATAAACATTTCTAATAATATATGTGATATCTTTGATTTGCATATTTACGTTTTTTTCTTGTGCATGTAAGTTATATATATTCTGTCATGTGTTTCTGTGCGATTTTTTGATTTGCACATTTACTGTACTCTGTATTTACCTTGTTATAGAACATGCATCATTTAATACTCGTATATATTTTTATTTATTTTATTTTTCTTGCTTATTAACAAACTATATGTTTGTACATATTTTTGCAACTCCATGTATTTATTTTATTGTAACTTTGATTATAAGTATGTTTTTTGTTGTTTCCTGAGAACAAGCGTTACAGCTGCAAACTAACTAAGGAGAGTGCCCTCAGTTAAATAGCTCTCTGAAACCTTGGAAAACATTCTCCTTTACGTCTTGATAAAGTCCAGGTGAGGACGAAACACGTCGACGTGACCTGCTACACCGCTCATTCTATGTGATTTGATTGTCTTTATACTCCATTGCCATTTACATCTATTACGGAGGGGCTGTATCCATATAAGTGAGTTGCCGGCGGGGACGCCCGCTAGCACAGGACTACCGAGACCTACCAACTATAAGCGGAATTAACGAGTGGAGTAATTTCCTTTTTGATGTGTATCCATTCACTGGCAAAGACCACGTGTGCCTAAACCATCTCAGCAGCCAGCATTCAGCCGCTACATTTCCAGTCAGACGTTTCCGTTATTTATCTGGTAATTATGTGTTATGGATTTTCTCTTCACACCACCATTCACCTTTCTTGGATATAATATCCTCCACTCCGTTTGAAATACATTCATTGTCGGTAGAAGTTTGCAAGCGCCCATAATTAAACCAAATTTGAGTACTACATATCCCCATTATATGTGGACAAACTCCTTTCAAATTCATTCATGAACACTCTTTTATTGCTTAATATGAAAATTTGAGACAAAGGGCCGGATTCAGAGCTCCAGCCGCAATGCAATTGAGATAGGAGTTCTGCGAAAAGTGCTACTGCGGATGCGCAGTAATTTTGGAACTTAAAACACGGTTTTAAATACCGCGCATATGCAATCTACGTTGCAAGAAGTAACGTAGATTACGTTCCAAAATTACTGCGCATGCGCAGTTTCCAAAATTACTGCGCATGCGCAGTAGCGCTTTTCGCAGAACTCCGGCCTCAATTGCATTGCTGCCGGAGCTCTGAATCCGGCACAAAGTCTCTAAGAGTTGTATCAATTGTATGTTTATGAAGAGTTATCTGTTCGGTGTAGCTATCTTTTAACAATTTATTGATCAGCATTATTTATGCTTAAATAACATTTTTTATATATTACTTGGAGTAGCAGTATCTCTTAATCCACCACACTGTGGCAAGCGCAGCTATTTTTGTTTGTTTTTTTATGATTTTGAGGGGTAATTGTATATACCCCTTAGCATGCTGCTGCCCTGTTTTTGGGTTGAATTATTGAGATTTATTATTAATTATACAACAGTTTTTTATGTTACTTTTAAGACATTTAGGTTTTTATATATATTTTTAATTACTAGTTCCATTCTCTTGGCAAGCAAGGTCTTTTTTAGTGTGAACTTTCTCCAATTATCAAGCGCTCATACAAACACGTTTTTAATTTAATATTTAACACCGGTGACAGTCGTATGTTATAGCATCAATGTAAGTATATTAAAATACAGAACACAATCTTGTAACCGCAATAAGAGAGCATAACCTAATATGTACTATACAATACAGACAGCGTCCTAATATGCGCGGAATCCAAGTGACTGCTATACATTACCGACTACATCCTAGTCACCGCTATACAATACAAACTGCTTCCTAGTCACCGCTATACAATACAAACTGCATCCTAGTCACCGCTATACAATAAAATTTGCTTTCTTACAACTAATCCCATAAAAAGACCTCCTCATAAAATACAGAGAACATTCTTGTAACCACAATTTTAAAAAAGTGCAGCCGAGGACTTCCGGTGTGCGTTCCTTACAGGCAGGACACGTTTTAGCTGAGCTCCTGTGGGGAAGCTACAATTAGCACCCTAATAAGAGCTTTTGGGGAGCTGTTCAGAGTGGCAAAGATCCCCATAAAGGATAATCCCAGGCTGTTACACGCTGCATATGGCAGCAGCGTGTAATCATGCCTCTGTAATTTTGCTGGGTACTCCAGTCCTGATTTCCCCTGCAGCATCTCTCCCTGCTAGGTTAACCTGCTTAATCATCCGGCAGCTGGATTACCTTAGCCTTGTTGTCATGTGCATTTAGCAGCCAATGGGGATGTGGCTCTCCCTTTAATTAGCTGCCACCTGTTACATTCTGTGCTGGTCATAGCCTCTAGTTTTCTAGTGTCTCTGTGCCAGTATTCTGTTAGTTACCTCTTGCCTTGTGCTATTTGCTTCTTGCTTTCTTGAGTGCCCCAGTTCTGTCCTTGCCCGGTACCTAGCCTCATACCTTGTGTCTCCATTCCCTCTATCTGCCCTGACGGTCGCGCGCGTGCGAATTTTCGCGCTCTTTTTTAAGTCCTTTGTTCTGTCACTATGTAATGAATGGTGTGGATATGATTCGATTAATTTTCTGTTTCGACAATTTACTTAAGATTTGGTATAACTTGCTAGAGTTTTACTGCAATCTCCGGCGTTTTTTAAATCACTGAATTTACTAAAGTAAGTTTAGTATAAACTCACTGGAGATGTGGGTTTTTCAAATTCATCGTAGTTGCAATATGAGTTTCAAAAGGCAGAGCATAAAAATTGCTGTATTTACTATCCAGTGATTTGTAAAATCTCCTCAAACTTTGGCGAAAAAATAGGGGTGGGTGTTAGTGTCGATTTTAGTCAAATGCACACTTGCGTTGAAAAAACACCCAATTACTGTTATTTTAATTTCATTTAATAAAAATGCCCATAACAATACTACAACCCCCTGCCACGACATGCTGTTAACCCTTAGCATTCTGCGGCATATAGTACTAGAAGGCACAGTATGCTTGTATTGTAGGGAATGTTGTGCCTTTTAGTTCCATACGTGTAAGCATGCCAAGGGTTAATGGCATGCAACCGCATACTTATTGTCCCTTTTCCATTTTAAATCAAAGAGTTAATATCCCATGTTGCTGTCATGTAAAACGTTAATGGCCTCCATCCCCGTATTATAAATCTTACTGCCCCTCTGCATATTTCATAATGATAACTGTCCTCCTTGCAGATTACATAACTTATACTGTTTCCCATGCCTAATTAATCAAACATACTGTCCCCTGCATATATAATTAAACAGTCCCAAGCATATATAATTAAACATACTGTCCCTGGCATAATTAATAAAACATAATGTCCCCTGCATATATAATTAAACATACTGTCCTCAGCATAATACATAACACATACTATCCCTGTGCTGAATGAATATTGATAAGTGCTCCGGTGGCTTTACTGTAAATATTTATTTCTTTTGTAATTAACAAAAGAGCTGAATAAGTTTCTTTTTTAATAAAATGTTATATAATGTAATAAATATGAATATTACTCACAGTTATGACATCTTGATTGAAGCCCTGCAGGATCTTCTCCAGGTGGATTCTCATGGGAAGGTTCTTGCTCTTCAGTGTTCCTCTGGTGAATGACTGTTGTCATTACTGTGCCCCTATTTATACCCTCTGATGGGAACAAAAATATGGTATTTAAGATTTCAGTTATTTTTTAAATTTATAATCATGATGAGTTAGGTAAAAAATTAATTATTAATTAAGAATTTTTATATGTAGTAGTTTTTGTTTTTAAAAATATTTGAAACACAATTCAAAACTTCAAGAAACATTTATTATCTATTCAATACTCATTTTCTGTACTTTTATTTTGATTTCTCAAAGCAATTAAAAACATCAACAGGTCCATAACAAATTATGTAGTAACAAATTCCAACATTCCGTTCAAACCATCTGGAGATTGTAATTTAAAAATCCATTTGGATTCTTTCTGACACAACTTGGAAAATCTGTCTCCACCATGAGGAGTGGGAGCAATGTGTTCCACCTCTATGATCTTAATTCCATTTTGACAGGTTGAAACATCTCTTGACACACTGTGTTTCATACATTTTATAATAACATTTCTGCTATGCTCCCTAAATCGGTCCTTCAGTGTGCGGGTTGTATTCCCCACATATTGGAGGCCACACACACACACACACACCCTGAAGGACACATAACATACTTTGTCTCACAATTACTAAACTGTCTTTTATTGGGAACTTTTTTCGTAACAAAAGAAGTAATGGAAATCACCTTATGTATGATGGATTTGCAAGTTACACTTACAGAATTATTACATCTATTCGTGCCATTTAGTTTTGTTGGAAACAATGATTTTAACTGAGAATCAGTATCAGACACATTTTCTTTCTTAGTTTGTAAAAAATTGGGTGACTGAATTTTTTTTATTTTTTATTTTCTTTTTCTTTCTTGAACACTATTCTTGGTTTCTCAGGTAAAATATATA
>WWET01000194.1:632941-643712 GCA_011038615.1 Limnodynastes dumerilii | reverse complement strand
GGCTACGGCCTTGTCTTGTCTGTATTTCTCCCTGTAATAACCGCTGCTGCAGATCTATGCACTATGCTGCTCTGACAGAGCAGCTTTGTACATAGCTCGGCAGCAGCGCCATAGAGAGCCCTGCCTCCCCCCTCCCCTCTTCTGCTAGGATTATCGGTCCCAGCAGAGGAGGTGTATGGTGCCGATAACAGGAGATTTCCCTTGTGGGAAATCGTCCCATTTATCAGGCCACCCCTGCTGGGACCGATAATCGCCCTAGTGTATGGCGGCCTTAAGTCACCGAAAAACCGGCCGATCTAGGGGAGTGTCATAGGTGTTGCCTACTATGTGCACGTAGTAAATAAGGATCTGTGAATACGGTCCTATGTCATCAAGTGGGAGCAGTGCTTGATGATAAAATCTGTAGCTGTGATCCACATGTTGGAGTATTATCCTCTCTGGAAGTGCTGGATGAATTTTAGGAGTCTCACAGAGATTCTAGATTTGAATAGTATGGCAATACCTAAAGAGTTAATCAATACCAGGGTTGCCGACTCTCCCGGAATGTCCGGGAGACTCCCGAAGTTCGGGCAGTTCTCCCGGTATCCCAGGAGAGCTGGCAAATCTCCCGCAAGGGACTTGAGGCTCGTGGTTTCATGGAAACCACGGCCTCAAGTCCTGCTCCCCTGCCTAGCACCACTGCATGCGCCCCCCGCATGCGTCGCTAGCTTCCCTCTGGGATCTCCCGAAGGGAAGCTGGCAAAAGTCGGTGACCCTGATCAATACTAGGCTGTGCTGCAGCTGATAATCATCATCATTGAGCACCTATGTGATTAGTATTGGGATCAAATTTGACTCTGATTTGAGTCTGAGAAACCAGGGATAAGTAAATGAGACCCAAAGAATAACTAGGGTACAGATACTAAACTAAACATTAGCGATATTTAGTCATTAGTACATGCCATATTTTAAAACTAATTTTTATTTTACTAAAAGGATTAAAGAAATGCATATAATAAATGATGAACGCACACAGGCATTTTACCGTGATAATTTTACATATGTATTTAAGGACACACGATTACCAGAACTTTAGGTCAGTATATAGTATTGTAATAGTAATTAGGTAAAATAATAAAAAAAATAAAGCAATAATCAATCTGTTATTGTTTTCAATTAAAGACGAGACTGAAAGGATCACGTGACAGCTTGTCTGCGTCGCAGAAGAGTCAACGACCCCGGGTGAATCTCTCGCGAGATGTCCGTTCCTAAGCAACCGAACGCCATCCATTTATTCTATATCGTATGTGTAAACAATGGCGGATAAACGCAGACCAACGGCTGTGTCTAATACGGTAATATGGAAATGTAGACACAATCTAAATGGGGTTTGTCTGATTAGCACAAGTGTTGCTTATTAAGCTGTTTTGATAAGCGGTGTATGCTATATAGGAATATAATTCTGTTTTCTTCTGTTTGGGAATAACTATATTTACAGTGTTAATAGGTTAATAAAAAATAAAAGTGACATGATTTTATACTAGTGTAACTGATCTGTTTGTACTAAATTACTACATCACGTGAAGAAAAGCCTTTTAAAATGTAAAATGTGTAGTATTGTAGTAGTAATAATAATATTTTCATAGGCAAAGAAAAACAAAGGTGCCCTACATGCTAACCCTGGATCTGTTAAAAAGACCACACAAGACAATCTGTTAGCAAAAGAAGAAGAATACAAGTAAGTATTGTAAAAAATAGAAATGGGAATTACTTTGTGAAAATGCTTGGACTTTTAAACAGATAGAGAAGTAATGATAAGCATTTTAATTTTTGCTCAACTTTTTGGTTAAGCAGCTTTTAGTGATATATATTGGAATTTAAAACAATACATGAGGGTTAGTGACTTTACTTCCCTTGTTTGGAGCCATTTTATGACCTAAATTACCAGAACTATTGCAGAGTGTGGTAGGCTTTAGTAGTAAACATAAATCCACTGGGCAAGTTTTATCACTATTGACTAATATACCATGCAATACATGTATTGAATATATATCAAGTAGTCTTCGTTGTTTTGCAAATCAAGCATATTTGCCTACCCTACAAGATCATCTTTAAGAATCTCAGGTTCTCATGAATACTACCTGGGAGAGTAGTGGCAAATGATATTGGCAGGGGCCTTGATGATGCAGAGGGTGGTAATGTTGGCATTCCTTTTTTATTGTTTACATTGCTATACTCCTATTCTTGTGAATTTAATTTCAATAAATCCTTTTAGCCCTATAACAACTAACACTGGTGCTAGGATATTACTGACCTGAAACAGGGATGGTTAATGGGGTGAATACTCTTTGCCGATGGCTGAGAAAAATCTGGGAAATCTACTGTTTGTGGCATGATATAGTGCATACATTTTTATCACACTTATGTAAAAAGTATTTTTATCCCAACTTTTTCCATATGATTTTAGTTTTTAAAATTTCCTGACTATCCAGTTCTGTCCTCATTCTCTTGGCTCTCTGAAGTACTTGGCCGATCAAGAACACATTTGCAGTATGGGATGGTATGGGGAAAATTGGTGGCTCATGTCCGCATCCTATTAAATGTGATTATGTTGTGAATATGCATAGTTGTTGCAGCGCCAGGATATTGCAAAATGGGAGCAAGGACACGTGTATGTAATAGTCCTTACATAATGTGTAGGACTCAAATTGGTATTCATACTAAAAACTCATTCACTCCTATACCATGGACTAGTTATTGTAAAACAATGAAATTATTTAATATATTTATGTAGGGTGGTGTCATAATTGAACCCAAAAAATATACAACATTAAAGACCAACATGTTGGATAGTGACAGTGCCAGAATAAACCCTGTGCAGGCCCCCAGACAATCAAAATCTTGGGGTCCCTCTCGCAAGTTATATCCGAATACTATTTTAATTTTACCAACCAACAATTTTAATGAACCATATATTCTCTATAGAGTCTTTAATGTAAAGCTTTTGAGTTGATCATTTTTTCTATCTTTTGGAAACAATGAATAATACTTGCTTGCCATTTTCTTCCAAGATTAAATGAATATCATTTTGATCCGTTGTTGTGGGGCTATAAAGGGCACAGGGCCCATCGGCCGGTCCCTATTCTGCCTCTTTGGTAATCTGGCAAATGGATAGAGAGCACACTTCTCATATCAAATTTGCAAGTACCTGTGTTCTTGAATGCTGGGGACGTATAAACCTGCACAGAAATGTTATATTTGTCCGGTAGAGAAATCTGCACCAGTGAGAGTAGCCAAACTATTTTTTCAAGCCTCTATAGCCTTAACAATACCTCCCTTACCCCATCCTTTCATACAGAGTTCATTTCTAAAGCTCTAATTTATTTGTATTATTTTCCCCACCTTGACCACTGCAAGTTACTGCTATCTCACTTCCCCTCCTCCATCTAATCAAGCTTCAACCTGTCCCTAATGGTGGGATGAGTATGATCTTGCTGCTGCTGTTCCACATGTGCTGTGTTGATTCTTGTCTTCTCATAACCATCATTATACAAGTTAAATTGCAGGAGGCACACAGTGCAGCTGTGTTGTTGCGCTGACAAGAGTTGTAAATTTCTTATTTTTTTTTTCTTATTGTTTTATTACATTTTTAAGACGAATAAATGCAGAACTGGAAGCCAAAACCGCTGAGCTGGTACGCAAAGCTGAAGAATTGATGGTGAGTTTATTTTTCTAATCCATAAAGAACATTACAATGGTTATTTTGCTTGAAAGTAGCTTTATAATATCATATGTAATAGGCTAGAAAGAGCATTCATTTAGTTTGACTTATTTTTCTCATATATAAATGCTGTATCCTATACATAAAACATAATGAATAAAGCACACTATGTTTTATGTAATTCAGATTAAATTATGTAGTACTGCATAGTAACATAGTTGATGAGGTTGAAAAAAGACACCAGTTCTCCTGCGATCCCCCACCCCTATAATTAAAATTGATGTGATCAGTTTTAATCTTGAAAAATCATTCCTGACCCAAGATGGCTGTCCTATTTTTCCCTGGATCCACTACTATCCTTCATTTTAATTAACAGTCATAACCCTGGATACCGTATTCCATAAAGAGTTTGGCTAACCCTTTCTTAAACGTACATCAATTGAATATGTCATCACAACCTTCCCTGGCAGTAAATTCTATATCGTGACTGCCTTTACTGTAAAGAACCCTTTCCTTTGCTGGTTGTGAAACTTCCTTTCTTATAACCTTATCTGGTGACCACTTGTCCTTTTTAGCGTACTTGTCGTAAAAAGTTCCCCTGAAAGTTCTCTGTATTGACCCATGATGTATTTGTATATAGTAATCATATCTCCTCTAGATGCTACTTTTCTAAAGTAAACGGTAAACTGGCTAGCCTATTCTCATAGCCCAATGACACCATACCCTTTATCAACTTAGTCACCCTTCTCTGAACCCTTTCTAGTTCCAAAATATATTTATTTTAGTACTGAGATGGCTTTATGTTCCATTGATATAAACATTTAAATAATATGGCTTTATTTATTGACATTGTTTTTTAATACCATAAGTATTAATTATGTACCTAGAATATTTAATACCATTATAATTTTTTTCAACCCTGGTATTACCCTGTGCAGAGGGGCTTATACTCCATACACTATCTATAAATGACTTTACCTACAGCTGTATGTCCATCATTTTTTCTGGTCTGGAACCCTGATGAAGTCAAAAAGGATAATTGTGCTAAGTATAGTTTGTAATTTATAGCATTATTATTATTGGACATATAAGACTTTATATAGTGCACCAGTTATTAACAAGGCTGCGTGATGCTAAATTAGTTTATTCTTAATAATCTTGTAGGAGTGTTGAACAGTATGGGGGGGGTTGCAATGGGGTGACGACCCTCACATCCCCCCCAGCCCCCCAAAAATAAAGTAAAGGGGAACCACACATTAGAGTAGTAGGGACACTATTATTTGTGGCATGATCATGTGAAATGTAGGCCACATAAAAAGAGGGAGTTGCATTTGGTGATTCAATGGTGCTGATAACAAATTCTATCATGCCCTCTAAATATAAAATGTTCAGATGTGTGGAAAGCTTCCCATATGATTTACCAACTTTTTGACTGCAAATGTATATCACTTGATCAACTAAACTATATCAATAATATCCCTTACACGAAGTAAAGCAATTTACAGGTGTGCTTTCTCATAATGGAGTTTTCCTCTTTTTGACTCTTTATGCAATTCTGTATGTTCTCCCCATGTTTGTGTGGCTTTCCACCCACAAAGTGCAAATAAATACTGGTAGGCTTAGCTTATTTCAATGTGCGTGACTTATCTGAATAAATATTTAGAATAGGAACAAAGCGCATCCAAGACATCTGCCCTGTGCTCTGCAAATATTTATAGTGTTTTAGAGGAGTATTATATAAATAAATCGATATTACCAACTTAGTGGCTAACAGTGTATGTCTTACTGTGCTCTTTAGGGTGGATGTGCCTGTATTAGTCTACTAATACTACTTTCACATTGCCACCCTGGCAAAAACCTACGTTTTTGAACCTGGGTATTTGCCATATGAATCTTGACCAGGGTCATCAGGGCTTGCCCCAGCAATATCCTGGGTTTTTTGGCTCAGTGAATTGGGTATAATGTGATGTTATTTGGTAATCGTTAAATCCGTTGTAATGGCTTTTATTCATGTGAAAGTTCAGCGAGTGCAGTTTCTGTTATGAAGGTTGGATACAATGTGTTAGTTGTGAATCTGTGTCTTAAAACTAAGAGAACGTAGATATTAAGGGTTTTTTTCTTTTACTAATACAGAAAGATCAAGAACAACTGCTATCTCGACCAGCATTGACAAACGTTAAATTGTTTGAGGACGATGGGGAGGAGGAAGATTTGAGGTAAAAATATTTTTAATGGAAATTATTAAAGCATTTTTGGCCCATGCCTTTTATCTGTATTAAAAAAAACAACAAAACTTACCAGCGTAAGAAAACCCTTTACAGAGCTTTAGCTTAGGTTGTAATAATTTCAAACTAGTTTTGGGAAACAATATATTCATAATAATAATTTGTAAATTGTCTCTTTATGAGCGATTGTTTTGTGAAACATTGTTTTTATTTTAAGGTTGCAAGTGCAATTTTGGACTAACATATGTGGAGGCGGCATTAGTCCAGGAGTTTTCTTCTAATGTTCTTCTCTAAGTTTTTTTTAATTTTGACTGTTGCATTTGCCTACATTACAGGGGTTCATTATTTTCAAATGTTTACTAGGTTTATTCTCAACACTGCTTACTTTGTCTAGGGTTCAATAAAGGTGACCCCACATTGGCCCTAGGGTGAAAGTCCATTGTGATTAGAGCCTGTTACTTTGTTTGAAAGAAGGCCTATAGCCTCTGCAATTATCTCTTGACCATGTTCACAACATGACTGATGCTTTTTGCTTGCAAGTTACATTAGTTGTTCGATATAATAGGTCTTAAGGTCAGTTGAAGGGGAAAATACCACATATCATTGTTTGCTGTTTTGGACATGTTTTGCAAATATAATTTAACAGTTCACTTCTTTTTCCAGAAAGCTGCTGTCCCCAGATGTACCAACTGTAACCCTCACGCATGCCAAGGTAATTAGTCCATCATGCATTAAATTGTAATTAAACTATAAGGAATTCATCATTTTAAAGAAAATCCAGGTTTACAAAATCTGGACGGTTTTTGCACTTTGTAGGTGGAAAACTCCTACAACTGCCCGTGTGCACGCAGCAGACTTCCAGCGTTGATCAGGGTTTATACTGGCAGACAGTGCATGTGTGTACATTATTTGGAATGGGCACTGGCGTAACTTTATAGAAATTGCCTGGAGGGAAGCATTTATCTAGCCTTTTTTATCCCAGGGCAACTCCATTAAACGTCACTTACCTTCACACTTGCGGACGGCTTCTCATGGCCGCCATGCACAACCTGACTGGGAAATCTAAGTAAGATCTCCCAGTTACCCCTGTGCCTGTTCGATAGATGCAGAGAGCTCAGGGTATCAGTCCCTCTCCTTGTAATTTTCAATGCAACGATTGGAAGCTGCAGGGAGGAAGACAGACCCTGAGCTCCCAGCATCACTGATCCATTGCAGCCATTGCCGCTCATGCTTAGGAGCTGCAGATTACTTGCAAATAAATGCGACTCAGATATCCTATGAGTGGCAGCCCAGAATAGGGGAGAAGTGCCCCCATTTCCTATAGTACTTACACCAATGGAAGGGGAAAGGTGTCTAAAAAGTACAGTAAGGGCTTATGCACTATCCAGATGTCTGAGCCCATTTTACCTGGCGCAGATATCTTAAGATAGGATTCTGCTATTGTAGCTCCCCTTTGTGTGAGGGGAAGAGCCTTCTTGCATGCACAGGAGTTTGGATACAGCAAGGATCCAGTACCACGCACTTGAACCTCCAAAAGCTACAGAAGTGGAGGTCTGGATGTGTTCTTTGAGAGTTGGATATACCTTTTCTTAAGTCAACTTGTTTTCATTGCCATTTATTTGTCCAGATGTAAATTATTTTCTCATTAAAATATTTATTTTAACATTGCTGTGTGACTGGAACATACAGAGTACTGGGCACTTTTACCATACATCTGTGACTGTCGTTCTTTTCCATCAGTGGTAACTTTTTACAAAACAAAGATGTGGAATTTGTGTGCTTTGTGCTTGTTCCTGTCTCTTGCGGTTGCAGGGACTGTACACTCTCCTGTGGGAGCCTTCATTTGTTAGTTCTTCCTTACACATTACCTTTGTATGAATTGTAATGTATGATAAAGGCAAAAATGTCAAATAAACGTTAAGTAAAAAGCCACCATAGATGCATCTTATGGGGAAACATCATCTCTTATGCTTAAATAAAGTATATAAATATAAAATACAAAAATATGCTTTTTTCATTTTATAGACTGATATTAGAGGAGACACCAAACCTTTAGCTCGGAATAGACCACTTTCTGAAACTAATGGGAAAAAACGAACCATGAGGTAATATTTAATGGCTAAAAATGTATTATTGCACCATGTTTCTTAAGTCTTTTTCGTATTATTTCTTTTTTATTTATTTGTTCTTATTATAAATCACATATGTCTGGTATAGAACAACCTAGTTTGAAGGGCATTGTCATTTATTCTATTTCAAGGCCCCGACCGAGAACCGCAGATACACAAGCTGCCAATGACGTCGCAATCCCAACAGATATTGCAGATTTCTCCCTTGCAAAAACCATTAGTAAGATTGAATGCAAACTGGAGGAGGGGGAGCTGCAAGAAACTACTGAAGATGATGTCATTCCAGGACTAAGCAATGAAATTGGTGCAGGTATTTTACATGCAGGGGAAGAAAAAATATAAATGTATTCTGTTAAATTGCTATCGTTGGACTTATGTGAAGCATTTTAATTAAGAGTTTCCTGGCAATGTTATCTTATTCTGTTGCAGAAAAAAACACGGCAGGGTAAAACAGTATAATTATGATTCTAAATAAAAAATAAAAACAAAAACATATCTGATGCTAAAGGGAAAGGTTGATGTTATCCATAGCAACCAATTTAAGTCTACCTATTAGAGCTAGCTAGATTATAGAATCTTTCCCTGGTCAACACGTTCACGTTTTGTTTTCAGAGGCTTTACTAAATTTGGGCCTGATCCTCAACTTCGGCCGACAGATTACTTACGCAAGTCATTTGTGTAAAGGGAACATCTGTGCATGTACGCGCCAGATGTTCCCTGTGCGTAAGTACTATCGGACGTAACGGAGGTACTTACATTGAAGGTGCAGACCCTTAATTTATACCATATAGGCGGGGATAGCATATGTGAAAGAGGGGTCAGGGGCGGTGCAAGCCACGTAAGTGTCCAGATTTCCTACCGACAGCAGGGAGTGTAGGGGGCATGCACCTCCCGCTATGGCTGCATAAATACTGACCCCCGCACGGATGCAAAGCAATCTGGGCCTTTGTCCCTATGTTTTTCACATTAGGTGCTTCTGGTTCCACACTAGTGAAAAAACATCCATGTAGATTGTCACTATTAATTCAAATTCACATTCTAGTTTAGGTCCTTTTTAATTTTGTGGAGTTTGTATGTTCTCCCCGTGTCTGCGTGGGTTTCCTCTGGGTGCTTCGATTTCCTCCCACACTCCAAAAAACATGCTGATAGGTTAATTGGCTGCTGAATAAATTAACCTTAGTCTGTGTGTGTATGTATGTGTTAGGTCACTTAGAATGTAGCTTCAATGGGGCAGGTACTGATGTGAATGTGAAATATTCTCTGTAAAGCGCTACGTAATCTGATGGCGCTATATAAAAACTTGTTAATAAATAAAAAAAATGTAGTTTTACTTTCAAATCATAGAGCATTATTTGCCTATATGGCTCCATCATCTTAATAACTTTTGCAGGGTGTATTCTTTAGTCTTTCAGAAATAAATCCAAAACATACATATTTTAGGTAATGGGTTATATAGGTAATATTCCATTATAGTGCAATATTGTGCAAATGCAGGGTGATTAAACTGGTACAACCACGCAGGTAAAAAATGGTTGATTGATTTGACAGCATTGCAGCAAAGCCCATGTGGTCGGGAATTGTCAGAGCGTGAGTAATGTATTGCTTCTTGCCTCATCCAAAGGCTGTCTGTCACCTCCACTCCTTCTATGTTCCCTTGATATTGTGCTGCAGTGTCAGCATTGGGTATGAGCCAATGCAGCTTGTATGAGATGAGACCATGAACCTCAGACTCTGGTGGTGCAGACAAATGATGCATATAATGCCCTCCTTTTTTGTCGTGGCTATGATCAAGGGAGAAATGTCATTAAAAGCTTTAGTCCATAATAACTCAAGGTTTTGAAAAGTCTGCTTTATGCCAGAAAGTAATATTGGATCACAGGACTCTGTCAGACCTAGTTCTAACATCTGTTTGATTGTCCTGTTGGTTTGTGACAGTCATTTTTTGCACAGCATATCTGTATGCCTGTCCTATTTATTTAATGTTTATATATGTGACACATAGTGCAGCCAATGTAGTCTGAGAACTTTTTGTCTTTCAACATAGCTACTAAACTCTTCAGTGCTATCATCGGGTGATGCATTTATTACATTGAAATAAATGTTAACCTATTCAGTCATATTGGTTACTTAACAAATTGTAAACCAATCAGGAGCCTCTTTTCAGCCCCACACTATACAACTACAAAAACTTTTACATTATCTAATGAATTTCACTTGACTTTTCCGATAAGGAATTAGAAAGTGTGTGCTTTGCGTCCCCACCACCACCCTATACGTTCTCCACATAAAGTGCAGTGAAGGATTGCTTTATGTCTATACATCCTGTGTATTTTGTGCTTCAATTTTACAGATGCTCAGATCCGATTTCTTAAAGCAAAGTTACGAGTCATGCAGGAGGAGCTGGACGGTGTAACACATGAATACAATAAGAAGGTGAGGGTATACTCCAGAACCTCTGTGTTTAAATACTGTGTTTGAAAAGGAGTGGCACATAATAGTCTAGTAATGTTACTTGTATCAAGAAGTACACAAACTGCCCAAGGAATATTGGACCGGATTCAGAGATGCGTGTGTCTAAAGTATGTATGTGTGTATATATATATATATATATATATATATATATGTATATATATATATATGTTTATGTATGTGTATATATATATATATGTATGTATGTGTATATATATATATATATGTATGTATGTATGTATGTATGT
>WWET01000194.1:600699-622572 GCA_011038615.1 Limnodynastes dumerilii | reverse complement strand
ATTTCAGACCCCCGCGCGCACGCAAAGCACGCGGGGGTCTGGATCCGGCCCTACATTATAGCATTAACTGCATATAATGAGATGGAGAAATACTGTATGCAATTTCACCATGGATAACCTTGTGTGTTAGTTTCTATTAGAGTAGTCTATACTATTGGTTTTTTTTATAGAAGAACACTACTCCCTTCATGAAAGGGAAGAAAAGGAAGATTATTCACCAAATCATATACTAATAAACGTTTATTTCCCATTTCCTGCAGATGCATATTGAATCAGCAAAGATGCTTTCTTTCACAGAAGAGGAGTTTATGAAGGCCCTGGAATGGGGCGTCTCTTAGACCTGGTTTTCTAAAACAGATAAAGTGTAAAAGTGTTTGTTGTAGTATTCCTATTGTACAGATTGTGTTTACATTAAAAAAAACAAAGGTGTATTTTTCAGATTTTATTACATTTTTTGCTTTCTTAACCCGTGGTCAGTTGGTATAAGATTATCATGATCTGTTTTCTTACACCCAGATATCAATAAAAAAATAGATAAAATTGAGAAGTAGTTTTTCTCTAAGTATTTGGAATTGTGTTTGAACAGCATATTAGTTGGTTGACAGTTTCTAAAACCCCTCCAGTTTTTGTGACCCAGCAGCATCATCGTGTAGTGACACCACAGAGCACTAGGAATGAATACAGCAATCAGTATACTGTGTTTGCATGTGCTTTTGCCTATTAAATGTGTACAAATGCATACTTTGGTGGAATGGCAAAGGTTTTCCTTGGCGCACTAAAGGCTGACTGAGTCTGGAATGGATAGAAAAATCCTGGAAACTTGGTCTTTACGCTATTATATAACATTATTAAAGACTTAAAACATCTAAACCAAATATGAAACTTAAATGACTTAAAAGGGATTTTATTTTATATTCTGGTTGGTACAAGTATTAGTAACCTATAAATTAAAATATATCCATTCTGCATTCCAGCATTCTGTGCATGTAAACAGCACCATCTGGTGGAAGCACAGCAAATATCTTTACTTAAGAATCCCAGCCATCTTCTGAAAACATATCCACATTCCTTTTCTGAAACGTCTTCTGAAACTCTTCATCAAACAGACTGAGGTCTTCCTCGTTTTTAAATATCCCCTAAAATAATAACAGTAGTAAGTCAAAATGTTTTCAGAAAATAAATAAGAATTCATGCAGATCTATTATATTACAATAATAGCACATCCATCTTTGTAAAGTCTGCAACGAAAAGCAAACATTTATTTATTTTTTAATGAAATTTCCTTAAAAAATATCTTAATTTTTGACCGGTAGTAGGAATTCTGTACACGGCATTGCATGTTCAATAAGGTTGTTTCTATGCCTAAAAACAAAGTATTTGTATTTCCCATTGCAAAATAAGTTACTGGAGTTTCTGCTCTTTGCAACTCGCAAAGTAATAAACCTATAAACAGTGGTATGAAAAAATAAATAAATATCCGACTTGTTCACAGTTATTTGAGAGTTTATCCATTGCATGGTGGTAGGGGATGTACACAGAATATGTATAATAAGGTTAAGTTTGTGGCCTCTCATATACTCCTCTTGGCACATTCCTATGAGCAACCTTTAACAGATGCTGGAGAAAAAAAAGTTAATTCAGGTTTTGACATTAAAATTAAGGGAATATATCACCAGGCTTTATCACAATATTTAAATTAGATTTAACAAAACATTGAAAGTAGTGCAGATTCTCTCTTTGTTTTCCTTAAGAAGCTTCAATAGATATAACATATAAATGCTTTGTGAATTCACAAATAGAATAAATATATAAACATATAAGAATGAGCATGCATCATGCACCAAAGTTACAGATCAATGGGAATAGGGCTGGTTTGGCGGACTATGAATGGAAGCATTGAAGGAAAACACTTGATACTTGCCTTAGAATGAGTATAAAATGGAATCTGAATGCTACATTGGGGTATGGAGAACGTGGAGGCTGTATGCTCCAGGCATAAGAAGGCTTGGATGAAAAAGCTTATAATGCTGTTAATAGATGGTGCAGAGGAAAGAAGACTACATATGGTATAAACACAGACTCACTTTTGGAAGATATCCTAGTAACTCAGTAGCATGTTGCTTGAGCAGCTTCTGTCTCTCCTCCTCAATGATTGCCCGACGGAAAGCTTCTCTCTTCTCCTCCTCCGCTCTCTCTTGGAATTCACGTTCCTAAAACAGGTACAGGTAGGATTATTAGCAAGCACTGTTCATTAAAGTGCAATATGTGCTACTGTAGTACAGGGCACTTCTGAACAACTATCACATGATGCATGTTTTGTAAAGGGGATATGGAAACCGCTTGAGTAGTTTATCAGCAGCATCTCCATTGGTTAGCAGTGCAGCCTTTACCCACATTCCCTTATAGATTATACTACTGTTCATTAATGATCCTTCATACAGGTACAAAGGATTCCAAGATATGAAGTCCGTAGGAGATGTTAAACAATTTCATTTCCTTGCAGACCTAGACATTGGTTGTCTGTTTACAGCACAACCATTGCAAATTTTGACTACAAATTACCATTATATGTTTTTTTTTTTTTGAATAGTAATAAAATATATGTAACTTTATTGCTAAACAGAATAGGTTTCTTATTTTGTGAATAAATATATAATTTCTCACTTTATCTGCGATAAACTGTTTGCGTCTATCCTCAAGCAATTTTTCCACAGCTCTTTTGTGTTCAAGCTGTTTCATTCTTCTCTTCTGAGCGTTCATCTGCTCAATGCGGTCATCCTCTGCAAACTTTGCAAGCATAGCTTGTCTGAAAGCTTCCTCTTCTTCTTTTGCAGCTTGTTGAACAAGTTGCTTGAAAGCCATTTGTTCTTCAAAGGTTCTCTGTAATTCAAGTCTTTGACGAATTTTTTTCTCCATCTCTGCCTACAGAAGTTCACGTAAAAAATTACTAAGCAAAGAAAAAAAACAACACTTTTTCCCTCGGGGTATTGGGTAGTATATGATGTCACGTACAACTTCTGTTCTAATTTACTAGTTTTAATGGTAAACCACCAAACTCTGAAGATAGTTGAGAGACAAGAGGCCTTATCTACAGGTTGCCACAAAGCACTTTTAACTTCTTTACTTTTGTTTTTCTAAAGATCCTGTCCTCAGTCATGGTAAGCCAGTAATCAAAAGCCATCCGGCACTTACTATGGGGAGAACGTTTTATACTCCACAGATACATGTTAAATAAAATCCATTTTGCATGCAAAGAAATAGTTGTTAAAATAAAATGTGACACAAAAGATCCTTCTAAGTCTATGCAAACAATTATAGTACTATATTAATTAAATAAACAAGAAGAGTTAGCCTAAAAACTTACAAATGGATTTTAAATGAAAATGTTACAAGGTAAACATGATGCTTTCTTGTTGCTAGGCATTAAAGCAGCATTTGCACTATCCTCTTAATGTCTGTATTACCTCCCTCAAGGCAAACATCTCTGAACAATAAATGCTTTAATCCCCTATTAGGCTGCACTAATCTTCAAATCTAATGCTGGTTGTTCACCAGTCAAATTCTTTAAGTAAATGTAACAAATTGTTACTACAACGTATTGTTTGGGGGGAAAAAAAAAATCAATGCATTCTTTAAGAAAATTTTAATTTAAGTGCTGATCAAGCAGGTAAATATTGCAGTAAATAAAGCTTTTGCATCCCTTACAATCTCCCTTTGTCTGGCCTGCTCAGCCTGTTCTTCCAGGTACAGCTCCTGTCGCATTTGCTCCAGTTCATCTCTTTGTTGTTGTTCTCTCTGAATATGTTCTGCAAGCTGAAAGCAACACAGTCATTTGTTATATCTAACTATACAGAGTAGACTGCAAGAGTTCATCCCTCCTGCAAAGGTTTTCTGCAACACACACTTTCTACAGATATATAGATAGCGATTGGCTGACTGTTGATCTCATCTGTCAGAATAAATCTATCTTAACATGATTTATGATTTAACTGGTTCTGGTCCATGTTTCTGAAAAAACGTTAAAGGATAATATTAGGGTGTTACAAATTCAAGATCTTACTTAGGATTCAAAGGGATTTGCCTTTTGTTATAAGCCGCAGACTTGACTTTGTTAAAATCCTGTGACATCAGAGTGTTCCTTGCACTTTATAACAACTGTATACTATGCACCATGTTAATCCTAAAACAAGGTTTCAGTGCTGTCAATAAATAAAAAAATTTCTGTAAAGACTAATGTGCTTCTTTTCTTAATACTAAATTCATCCACAATGGGAGAGCTACCATTTGTGGTCATCACCTAAATTCAACAGACTGTATGTGGGTATTCATAACTGCATCTTAGGTGTGGTCAAATTCACCAGTTGTGAAGTGTGTTAGGTGTCATTACCCTGTCCTGGAGAGCTCTCTTCTTCTCCTCCTGCTCTCTAACTTGTGCCATGCGATCCTCCTCTCTCCTGTGCTGCATGTTAGCAAAGGCCATGATCCTCCTGTTTTCCTGTTCTATCTTCTCCCTCTCCATCTGTGTCCATTTTTTCTGCTGCTCCTTAAATTCTTCTATGTACCGCCTTGTGGTGGTCATTTTTTCCAGCTTCTGTTGTCTTTCCCTGTTGTTATAACCATTAATGTGATGATATGGTTATTTACAGTTTTTATAAACTGGTAAATACAGGTTAAATATCTTTAGATTTTGTGAACCAAAAAATAAATTACATTTAAAGTTATGACCTTTGCTGGTTGCATTAAAGTCAGGTTCCATTTTGCATTTCATAGCCTTTTTTGTATAAAGTATAAAGAGTTGCTTGCAAATAACCAAAGTAAAAACTAGTATATTATTAGCAAAACTAATATGTATACTTCATCAGAAAAATGCCTCATGTATCACTTTCTTACTTGAGATTGTACATGAATACAGACATCCAACCTTCTACCACTTTATGAACACGTTTTAATTACAGTCTTCAACTTTGTCTAAAGAGTGATATCCAAGTAACACAGACATAACAGTCGCTATGCTCTTTTCTAGTATCTGCACTAAATGATGGATTAAACTGAAGCTGTGCACTTGCCAATAGTTGGTCTCTTGAGAAACTTTCATACCCAGAAAAAGCAATATAATACTGCAGCAAAGCAGAACTCCAAGCACAGTACATTCTGGACACACTGGGTCTTAAATATGATCCTGATGGCCAAAACACGAAACACACACACACACACACACACACACACACGTCTCCTAACAAACTACATCAACAATTGTGAATTACCTAGATTTAGATCCCACTTTCTAAAAAAAGCCTACCGTATGGGTCTTTGCCCGTTGCCACACCTATTCCCAAAGCATCTACTCAACCTATTATATTATGCCTTGATCAAACACCATTCTCTACATAAAAGGATGTATTCTTTAGCTGCTCTTCTCTTACATACATATCCATACACATCTCTTTGCATCAAATCCCTAGATTCCTCTTCTATTCTGTTTTAGCCCAAATGTTGGGTGGATGCTAATACACTCAGAATCAGTACTTCATAGTCTCAAACATACTCATGTGCACTATGTGAATCCATCGCTATTTCTACTATCCCTACCCTTACAATACTTGCTTCCTTCATCATTAGCCACATCTTGCTGTGCGTGCTATCTATTACAAAAAGCCAGCTTAAATAACTTGTGGTGGTGCAGTTAGTGTAATACTGTTAAGACATCTGTTTTGTAAAGACTTCCCCTATTGGGATACTACATGGGAGGGAAAGATCAAGGTATGCAATATTCTAAGTTCATTTTGCTGTAAGAAAAAAGTAAAACCATATATATTGTGACAGAAGCACTAGAAAAGCTGTTAATGGAAATATGTTTGTCCTGGGTTCTGTCTTATGTGTTTTGTAACCCTAGAAAAGTTGCTATTGTTTGTTGCCGTGTTCTTCACACAGGCTGTAAAGTCATTTTGGCTTTCTTAAAATCCATGTAACAGCGCCTGGGGTTGTGGATAAGAGAGAGGATGGATTGTGTTTTGTTTATTTTCTTCCTTACAAATACGCTAGTTTTGAAGACTGGTGTGGGATTGTTTGGCTGCTACATGGTAAAGTGCTGCTGTTCTCCTCAGAAGACAGCAACTGAAACCTGATTTTGTGACAATATACGTCTAAAGATGACTAGAACACTTACATTTGATCTTCTTCATATATCTTCCTCACTATTTCATCAACCAAGATTTTCTCTTTTAGGAATTCCTGATAAGCTTCCTGCCTCTTCCTCTCCTTTTCTTCCAGCTGTGTTTCCAAGTCTCTCTGATAATGTAACTTCTCCTGATAGCGTCTGGTCTCCTTGGCCAGTTCTTCTTGTGCAGCTCGTTCATGTTCTTCCTTCATTTTACGAGATATGTCTGACAGTAATTTACGTAGTTTTCGCATTACGTACGTTGTCAGAAAAAAAAAAAAAAAAAAAAAAAAAAAAAAAAAAAAGGATAATTGGATAATTAGTACATATTGCGAATGTGCGCAGCAGATATTACACCACGTAACTCACAGC
Source organism: Limnodynastes dumerilii (assembly GCA_011038615.1). Taxonomy (NCBI): domain Eukaryota; kingdom Metazoa; phylum Chordata; class Amphibia; order Anura; family Limnodynastidae; genus Limnodynastes; species Limnodynastes dumerilii. Next base: position 616,043 of record WWET01000194.1, on the reverse strand, counting down.
GTAAGGGCCAGTCATGTAACTTCCGTGTAACTACGTACGGAGGCGGGGTGAGGCATTTAAATTGCACAGTATGGGCGTGCTTAGGCTCGTACATACGTGCTGCCTATACGTACGTCAGTACTTACGCTGTGTAAAGTTAAGGTAGGGTTCAGGAAGCGTAAGACGGCCAAAGTACGTACATGCAAGGAGAGTGCATAGTAAACACGCTACGCTAGGAAACGTAATAGAAACATAGCTCTGGATCAGGCCCGACGTCACTTTCATCTCTTTTGTTAAATACAGACTTCCATGGATTTCAGCAGAATTGTGGACATTTTTCATAGTGCACATTTGTGCTAAGTGATCAGAGCACATTAAAACCCATCCAGTCTTAAAAGGAACAACACTTCTGACACAGGGTCTGTGTTGAGTTCGCAAGACTCTCTTAGTCAATTTACAAGACTCATCACAATCCAGACAACATTTGAGGTTACATATAGACGTTTAAGTGGGCAGGGGGAATAGGGGAGAAATGGCAGTGGTAGTGTATCCATTGAGTGACTGTGGAGTTCAGTGCCATTTTTCCCCAAACTCTCCCTGCATGCTAAATATGAGAGATATAGCAGTTTGAAAAAGGGGCAGAGGAGTCATCAAGTCTCCAGAGTGACTTCATTCCCACTACTCTATTTGAAAACCACAGAGGAGCACCAGGTCAGGAGCAGTATTATTCTTATAATGAGTAACAGTATACTACTTTACTAATATATATATAGACAAATGGGCCATAGGCTGTGGTGCACACCTATCAATAGGTTAAAGCATATAGACAGCGGGTGCAGGATCTAGGGCCAACGTTATAAATCCAACAAGTAACAGCAGACTGTCAAGATCAGCACTCCTTCAAACAACAAGCCATGTTCATAGTCCATAAATTTGAAAAAACTTTTTTAATGTTCATAAGAGGAAGTCACATATAGTATCATTCAAATGTCCATGATAGTGACAAAAAAGTGCAAAAATAAAGTGAACAGCGTGCAGAGAGCTAAATGCAGGTAACTTGATAGATGATGTACAATATATTACATGGGTAATTGTCAGCACTGCAGGATAACCATAGAGTCCTTGTAACAGAAAATGGCATCATAATCACCAATAGTAACGTCCATGGTATAGCCCATCCATAGTATGGGCTATACTATGGATGGGCTATACCATGGACGTTATATATAACGTCTGTGGTCAACACCTGCAGAACTATTCCTTTATTGTGGGTGTCTTGCTAATTGCCTATAATTTCCAACTGTTCTCAATTCCATTTGCACAACAGCATGTGAAATTGATTGTCAATCAGTGTTGCTTCCTAAGTGGACAGTTTGATTACACAGAAGTGTGAATGACTTGTAGTTACATTGTGTTGTTTAAGTGTTCCCTTTATTTTTTTGAGCAGGGTATGTATATTTATTTCTCTGACTTTTATTTTAAAGATAGAAGGTTATGGCATTCTTAAGTCAGGCCCTGGTTGTCGTCTGCATGATTGGTTATAATTGAATTAAAATCAGAAGTCTGGATCCAGGACTTTGAAACTGTCACTCAGTAAGTCCTCCTAGATTTAGAGTCTGGTATGGCAATCATAGCACTGTGTGTTTGCTGAAAGTATATGGTTACATAATTGATCAAACCAAGGAAAACTTCCACAACATTACCCCCAGTTTACCAGTGAGGACTTGTAATAAACGAAATACCATACCGTTTTCTCATACTTGAGAACTTCTTTTTCGGCTATCTGTGCAGCCCTCTCCCTTGCAAGATAGGCAGACTTAAGTTTCTGCTCCAATTCTCTGAGCTCCAGGCTGTGAGAAACAAAAGTCCAAAACTGAAATTGTGCAGATGCTTGATTTTTATGAGAATGATGAATGTACATGTTAAGATTAAAAACCAATATATTAGGTTATATAGTCTATTTTCACTACTAATCATTTTGGCCCATATATCTTAAAAACATGGTGGAAGATGAAAGCATTAGTTGCAATTCCAGGAGTGGTGAAGAGTTCAACATTTCTGTCATGTACTATAACAATAGTATCAATCATTTTACTAATTAAACAGCAGTGATACTCCCGAGCTCCACCCCATGATTTACTTATGTTCAAGAAAAAGGGGGGAAAACTAAACTGATAAATGAATTAGGAACAAAATAGTGGAGAATAGAGGAGAAGCTACGGAGCAATCGTCTTAATTCCATAAACCCGTCCCCTCTATATACAACTCTGTAGTTCATAGGCAGACTGCATATGGGTTTGGTTTGGGTGTGATATTAAAAGGACATGTACAAATAAATATATATATGTATCATTCATTTTTTATATTAGAATTAAATAAGTAAAATAGATTACACCTTTAATTGACTGTAAATTATTTATTTTCTCCTAAATAAACAAACAAAAAACCCCTAGAAGATGAGAGTCTTCTATGGAAATGATAGAAGTAGAAACATTTTTTAACATTCATTACAAAAGTACCTATTCTCACGTATTTGTTGCCTCATCTTTTCTTCTTTCAGTTGTTCACGCTGTATTCTTTCCAGCTCCTGGGCCATTCTTTCTTCTTGTTCCAGCTGCAAATCTTTAAGCTTTTTGGATTCTGCTGCCTAAAATAAAAGGATAGGTACACAACCTATTCCTCACAAATGTCTTCTGTGCTAGGACAAAATCCATAATTTACATAAAACACACAGTGTAATATTGTCCTACAATGGTGGGAGTCGCCGTCGCAAGATTCATTTTGTTTAGTAGTAAAGCTAATTTTCAGCTGTATCGATTTCGAAAAATACCCCCGTTTTTAAAACATTTTTATTGAATGGGTAAGTATGCTGATCGGCATACATGCCCACTCATTCTTCAGAGAAGCGGCATCAGACCAACCGCACCGACCGGACAGGTAACACTCTATGGGGAGTTTTAGGATTATGCTGCAGGGATAAAAGTTTAAAGGTAACTCTGTGAGGAAAAGAGTTTTAGGGTTACCTGCGGGGATGAGTTTTAGGGTCACACTTCAGGAAAGGGGGATAGGGTAATGGAAGGGGTGTCTTAGAGTCAGGCTGCGAGGAAGGGGGTCTTAGGGTAAAGGTTGGGGTTAAACGCATAGCCATTTGTAGCAGTGTCTTCTGTTTCCGTGGATTGATTGATTTGCCTCTGTGAGACAAAAGCAATCGATTTCCAAGCCAGTTCGCAACTGGCTACTAGAGAAGGGCCCTTTCGAAAAAAAGGCCATTCGCATCAGTTACCCACAACCGTTCTACAACAACAGATACAAGTGCTGCCTTCCAAGAAAGTTTACAATGTTGTTGTCATTAGAAACTGGATTCCGTATTATTCATTCAGAATATTGACAATTTAGAATGTTAAAAATGCAGGGAATCTTTACTTATCCATTCAGAATATTGACAACTTTTACAACTGTGGGCCGGATTCACAACCCCGTAATTTTTCACATAAGTGCCTAATTTTACAATTCTAGCTACTATGCATGCGTAGTAACTATTTTACGCAATCTACATAGTTTCGTTACTTTAATTGGGTACATGCGGTCTTTACGTGCATGTACGCAATCTACGTAACGAAACGCTGTGTAGATTGCGTAAAATAGTTACAACACATGCATAGTAGCTAGAATCGTAAAATTAGGCACGCATTAAAAAAATTACGGGGTTGTGAATCCGGCCCAGTAAGGGCCCACCTAATTCAATTGATCGCGAAGGCCAGGTTATTTTGGTTGCAATGCAAATTCCCAAAATTTATATTGCTGATTTTTATACGCACCCCATAAAGGTGCGTATTAAAACCTGCGAATTTTGACTAACGTAATCCATTGTTATATTTGCATCCCAACCAATATAATGCGGTCTTCGCTGTAAATTAAACCGGGCCCTAACAGTGCAACAATGTTGGCACTTTCCCTAGCCTCTCTCAGGTTCATCTTACAGAACTTATAATTGTAACTTATTCATTCGATTTAAACCAAACAGCTGATCCTCAGGAACGGCCGCTAGGGGAATTACGTACAGCTCATACGTAATTCCCCTATATTAAAGGTTGTGCGCACAACCTTCTTATGACGCCATAACGGTTACACCAGCTCTCTGTGAAGGCGGAGATAGACATGCTAATGGAGGGACAGGGTGGGGGAAGACCCATCACAATCAGGTATGTGGCTGTAAGACCGCATATGTGATCGTCAAAGTTAGGGTAGGAATCTGAACACGTAAGTGTCCAGATTTCCTAGTGACAGCGGGGATAGATAAAAATGAGATAGATAAAAATTTGTCGTGCTTTATCTTAAAACATATAGTTTTTATTTAGAAAAAGATTTTACTTGCTCAATAGTTTCCTCCATCCGTCTCTCCCGCTCTTCATCTTGTAGTCTCCTCAGAAAGCGCTTTTTTTCCACACGTTCGTCGCTCTTAAGACAGGCTTCCAACTGTTGTTCTTGGTTCAATCTTTTAATTTGGTCCTCCCTAATAAACTCATTGCGCCTGGCTTCTGCTATCATTTTCTCCCTCTGACTGTAGGTCAGTCCTCTCCTTGACACCTAATAAGGTTGACACATTATGTTTTTTATTTTAACCATTCAGATTGCAATGTATACTATGTGGAAATATATTATATACAAATCTCTCAATAAAACAATGACATGCACAGTAGTGGAACTACTAAACCACTTAAGACACTATACTTGTTATAATTTTGTGACCAACATAACTTTGTTCTGTGTTAGATACATGGCAGGACAGTCTTGGCTTTGTTTTACTAAATATATATCTACAAGTACCAATGTTACTGTTATTCATTTGTAACAATAGGCAAATATATCTCTCTGTATATGAATCCTATGTAACTTCTGGACTTAATTGTTTTTGTGCGCTAAATAAATGGGCTTGCTTTATGTGCTGCATATGGTTCTAGTTCCCAATACTAAACATAAACAGTCCAAAAAAAAAAGAGAGGGATGCAAATTTGCACCTGGACAATTATGTTTAAATGTAAGGGGAATGTTTTTATTTATTTGTCCACAGTAAAACTATTTAGCTTTTTTCCCCTTAAGCACAGATTAAATATTAAACTGTGATTTACAACTGAGCTAGGCAGCCACACATTTTAAATATGCTTCCCTCTGCAGAACACAGCATTTGCTCAGGTGCAAACATACTCCATTTTGGTTGCTCTGGTTCAACACATCATTGGTCTGCCTTTATATGCTTAGGAATGCAGTTTTAATATGCCTTTAAAATAGAAGCTGAGTATTTCAGGCACCATTTACAGTAGTGAGAAAGTAATCATGGTTAAGGGTTATTTCCATTGGGTAGGCTTCTTCCTGCCAACACTCCAGTTGATCAGAGTGGTAGAGAATGTCAGCTGGGAACATGCAATTTGCGATAGCTAAATCTATGCCATGTAGTTCTCATGCTATGAGCACTGGATGCAGACTACAGCATATAGGCAATGAGTCAAATACAAATACAATTCTCACCTAAGCATCATATAGAGAATCAAAATGAATGACGCTATGGCGACTTAAGCTAGCTGTCATTGCCATAACAGACAATAAAATATATTCATAGTTTTAAAGGGACAATCACAGTTTTCACGTTATCAGAAGGTTTGCAGTTACTCCCCCTTATATTACACAAGAACATGCTAAATGTAATGCATATTTTGAGTCATGACTGATATATTGAATACAAAAGTACATTTTAAAATAAAGGTCATTCTCCTTTTACCATTATTGATGCCACAGCACTGACAGTAACGCGCGCTTATCGAGGATCCACTGTCTTATCCACTCGCTCCTGTTTGCCCGCGTTACTTAGGCAACCGGGTTTCCAAGGAAGTATATCGCGCCCTCCCGCCCATAACTGCCACACGTGACCTGTCGCCAACTGGTCACATGAGCCTTTTTCTCGAGTTGTCGCCAGCAAGTAGGTGGTCAGCCATCTTTTTGGCTTCGCAGCACTTGCACGACTTATAATTATACAATTTTATTACATGTCCTTATTTTATTCTAGCTACAGTGAAATTTGGATTTGCATACAAGTTGATATTTGTGGAGATATTTGTAGATCTTTGTTGATGAAATAAACTTTGGAGCATACAAACTGATTAAAACATGTCTTAAAAATTAAAAATGTTCAATATCCTGGATAAGAAAAAATCTAAAGATGATACATAGAAAGAGTTAGAATAATAGGTACTTGTTTATCTTTGCGGCCCCCTGCTGGAGAGGCCGCTGGTTACGCTACTTCCGTATTTTTTTCTTCAGCAGAGGGCGCGCGCGTGCTCTGGTGCAGCTGTGTGTGTCCCCCGGCGGTGACCCATGTAAACAATAATAATGAGGAGGAGGAGAAGAAGGAAGGAGGAGGGTGTCTCTCCATCCGTCTTCCCCCTTCCCTGTCTGTCCCCCCCTTCGTGTCCCCAATGTCCCCGCCGTGTCATGTCCGGTCTCCAGAGGGCCGCCCCAGCCCGACTGAGAGCTACTGCGCATGTGCAGTACGTCATTCATGCATCGCATGAATGTGAAGTACTGCGCGGACCCAGCGGATCATTATTTAGTGTTCTTTTTTTTTTTAGATATGACAATATTGTACAAATATGTCCTGAAATCACTGTATATTCTTCCTGGAATGTTGTCGTCTGTGTCAGCAATAACTTGTTTTACCTTGTTGTGTTATTTGTCCATTTTAAAAATATTTCACTGTAATATGTATAAATAAAGACTATTTGGTAGTAAGGAAAATATGTGCTGCTGTATATCAGCTCTTTAGCCGCAGTTCTCTTTGTGCTGTGTCAATATATTATCATCATTCAGTATATATTATACCTCTCCCCCTCCTATTACAACCCTCTGCCCAGCTTACTTACATACATACATGAAGTTATACTGTTGCCTATAAATTTTATTTATATATATGTATATTTCGAGCCTTTCCTCCAGCCTGGACAGCTCGGAGAGGACAAGTCCATTTTCCAGCACCTGGAGCAATAGAGAGAAAAAACATTACTCATTTCAATCATCCTATGACCTAGGTGAGGACTACGTCCAATATAAAATGGATGTGGAGATAAAAATCTATGAGAGACTCTGTGTGAAGCCACGCAGGAATAACACTCATAATGAAAGGTCTGCTCATACTGGCTGGGTACCATCCCCACCAGCCGGCCCACGTCCAGCCACACCACCATCTCATTCCAGGAGAAGACTGGGCCCAATAACACAACAGTCTCCTGATGATTTTACTGAAGGACCACAGTCCACTCATACTGGCTGGGCTCCTACTCCACCCAACTGCCCAAGACCAGTGGCACCTCCACTCCATGCAAGGAGAAGACGGTGTCCAACTATCAACTCTACTGATAGTTTTATGGAAGCACCACAGTCTGCTTCAACTGGCTGGGCTCCTACTCCACCAAACTACCCCAGACCAGCAACACCTCGTCCTCATGCCAGGAGAGCACGATGCCCTGACATTAACCAATGCTCTCCTGATGATGCTTCTCAGGCAACACAGCCAAGGCCCTCTCATGTATCACCACTGAGGGCAAGCAGGACATCAGCACCAGTGATCCCTGCTCCTGCTGACAGGCCCTCTCGCATACCACGGCTACAACCAAGGACAACAAAGGAAGCTATTGCTAAGCCGGAAGTTGGGCCATCACAGGGCGAAATAAGACCACCCAAGGAAGAAATTCCTAAAATGAAAGTGACGCCTTCGTGGAAACCCCGGCTGACAGAAAATGCATCCAAACAAGCTTTTCTTCACTCCAAAGGGAGGCCAGCGGGTAAACCAAGGCCAACCAAGATATGGCGCTACTGACCCCCTACACCAGCTGCCTCCTGTGTCCATCACTAACATGACCTGAATAAGCTGTACAATCTACTGATTCCTGGATCAGTCATTAGTTATAAGACACATGCACATGATATCATTGTCACCTAGATATCTCTATGCTGGATTCTGCATATGGTTGTTCTCTCTTTAACCATTTACCAATAACAACTGATATATATTTTTATAAATCTTTGGTTACCATAAATGTTAAAATAAAATAGAAAGACAGTAACATAAGTGATATTGTGCACCACAACCTTACATAACACAGGAAATAGTAATATTATATGAATAGCTGTCAGTCAGTGAGTGTTACAAGGAATGTTTCTCTCTATACATATATATAATATAATAGATGTATTCTTATTATTTTATTTCCATGTTCAGTTATCTTTCTAATTAGAGAGTCTTCAGCCTATGTCTTCTATTGAATCAATCATGGATAGATGATTATAGTGTTCTATTATATATAAAATATATATTATAGTAATAGAAATACTGTAGAAATGAATTTGGATTTATCTAAACCCGGGGAGACAGTTTCCATATGTTACTGATGGTAATTTCTAGATGTTACAGATGATATGACAGACATAACAATATTTTCTTATCAAGATGTTTCCAGACAATGATCAATATCATTGTACAATTATCCTTTGTGATTCTGACAATTATCTGTTGACATGATGGGGAGAAAATATTGTGTCGCAGTACACCGTAATCAGATTATCTGCTGACCGCTGCTAAACAGTAGCTAACACTTGAAAAGTGGACAATCATATCCTGGACTGGACCATCATATCCTGGACTGGACTGTCACACCCTGTACTGGACTGTCATACCCTGGACTGGACCATCCCCAGCATACATTTACTATAAAACCCTGTTGTCTATCATGCGACCAGCATCTTATCCGGTCTCAGGTTTTTCAGCTTATTTGGCTGTCTGCAATGTAGGACAGTGAGAAAATTCTGGATAATCCATGTCTACAGCTCCCAGCTTCTTCTCTATGACAATTATACACAGGGAATACATGTTACTTTTACCCATTTTACCAGAATGTCTCCTTTACTAATGACTGGTTGAATAATTGTGTTCATAGTTTACCAGCTCCCCTTTCAAGCTCTAAAAATATCCTTGGATGAACCTAGGCGCTGCTCATGGCCTGTGTCCAGGTAACATGTAGATCTCCCTTGATTATTATTTATGTTCATCAAGATATTTTAATGATTTTAGGGGGAATTTCCTTATGTTTTATAACCTGTCTAGTTTGTTCTTCTAAGTAACTCTGACAATTATTATTCAGGAGATAAAACTATATTGTGATTACACCAAATGCTTCCAAGTTTCTCTGAGACAAGAAGAAATAACTATGACAGGAGGGCGAATAAGGGAGGAGAGATTGTATATATATATATATATATATATATATATATATATATTGCACCAGTAGGTAATTTTATTCTATTATTTACTTATTAAAAGCAATTAAATTAAGAAAATTTGTGGAATGTGGAAAGTAGAGAAAGTGAAGTTGTAATGGATAGATATAGGGAGATAAATGGGAGTTGTATAGATATAGAGTAGGTCATTTTATTCTATTATTTACCTATTAAAAGCTTATTAATTAAGAAAATTTGTGGAATGTGGAAAGCAGAGAAAGTGATGTTGTAATGGATAGATATAGGGAGATAAATGGGAGTTGTATATTATAGATATAGGGGGAGAAAGGGGCACAATTTAGAGGACTAGAGGCATACAGTCCTCTGATGTTTAATGTTTCTATCATATTACGGATTGGGAAGACTGACCTTTTACCTTAAGGGCCTCTTTGAGTCCATCCATCAGTACTGCCACAGCTACTTACTTGTGGTGAGAATTAATCCCAATGTTTATGACTCCTCTATACCTATACATTTCTTCTAAAGCTCTTAAAAAATACACAGCGACCTCTTCATACCCCTTTTGTTCGATTGCAAATATTTTATTCCGAATTACTGGGAATACAGTGGCTAATTAACTATATTTTCTATATTTGTTTGATTTACCAGATCTTTCAGGGCAATGTCATCCTCCATTTTATCATCTTTAGTAAATTAGGAATATTAGTATCTTTAGGAAGATCAGTACTGAGCAATATATGCTAATGAAATCAATACATTTCAATCAATTTGATCAAATGTTTCCTGGAAACTAGGATATCAGAAATAATGAAATGGAACTCTTCTCTGCACTAGGGACATACATCACCACTTTTTAGATGCAAACCCATATCTTTATCAGCCTGACCATTACAGACATTTATAGTATATGGGTTTAATCCCGCAAAATTTATTCCTTCTGCTTCAGGAATTAACCACCCTGCGTGTTGCCATTTTATGCATTCCTAAAACTACTGTGCATACATCCTGATAATCAACCACATAACTTGGGCTAGACACTGTGGTCCCCCCTCCCCCATGCCCTGGTTGGCCATCTTGGATATGCTGCACTAGAGGCTATGAGGGATGGGACATCTTAGTTTCTCTTGCTATTATTTTTGCAAATTTCAGTGATTATGGGATATTATTTGGAGGTTTTGGTGCCATTTTATTTAATATCAGTTAGAGGCCTGTTACAAATTGTGGGTGCTATATTAACAGAATTTGTGGGTGCAATTATAGGTTTGCATTACTCATTATTCCACTTATCTCTCTTTTCTTTACCTTCATGTTGCCACATCTCCAAATATTCCATCTGTTTTAACCTAACTTTTCAGCATTAACCCCTAGATTTAAAAACTAACACTAATGCTTTGTAAAATTTCTTTATCAGAGTACTCCACTGAAAGGATAGTTGATTTGAAAAAAGTGTAATAACCTCCCATCTGAGGTGATAGAAGCTCATACAGTTATACATACTTGGGATAAAGTATAATAGTACTCTAATTTATAGTCAAATAATTTCCAGTATCAGTAAAGTTTAAAAACAACTGGGCAGACTGGATGGGCCATGTGACACATTCTATGTTTCTATATATTCCGACAAAATGAAACGGTCTCACACACTCTTTGGTAATTTTCACCCATTGCTCTATGCATATAATTGTGTTGTTTCCTTATTTGATGTTCATAATATATATTGCCTGCTGACAACTTCCCTTTGAGGTAGATCTACTGTTATCACCAGACACCAATTGTTCCTCCAGACATATGAGTCTGGATCATTCATTACAGTCAGACTGGAAAGCTAGATGTATAATGTACACTCAGGCTATAACCTTTATTTATCAGTTGCTATATTTACAACTTACCTATGTTGTGGTTTCCTAAACAACATCAACTCCCATTGCCACCAGCTGTAAAAAGTTTTCTATTCTTTCCTAACATTATTAATTCATATCAACATTGTATATGGACACTGCAAATCTTTAAACTGTACGCTGTTCAAAAATAGTGCACTCAAAAACCACTTGCTACTCAGTTCTTAAAGCACCATTCAATACTTTGCTGCTGCCTTTCATACATTAGTTTAGTACATTTACTTTGGTGATACTTTAAATTTCAGTTTACAAAACGCAATCAAATTTATGTACAGAAAGTTCATTAACATCAATTAAAGAGACATCTGAAAGCAAACAAAGTAAAGAGAATTGCAACACTTCTTTGCATGAGTCCCTACGAAACAGCAATACATTTCTAATTATTGACAAAGAAATATCAGAATATACAAAAATGTTACATTTGTCCTATTTTCTTCTCTGCAACTATCCAAAAGTAAATTTGATTTACCAGCATTAGATAGTAATAATGTAAAAAAAAAATGGGCCAGATCCAGAGCTACATTTCCAATACGTTTCCTAGCGTAGCGTATTTACACTAGCGTAATTACTGTGCACTCCCCTTGGCACTCCCCTCGGTCGTACGTACTTTGGCCGTTTTACACTTTCCAAACCCTACCTTACCTTTTCAAAGCGTAACTCCTATCGGCCGTAATGGCTGCAGGTACTTACATGCCTAAACACACCCATACTGTACGATTTAAATGCCTCACCCCGCCCCTGAACCATAAATACGGGTGTTGTATGGTTGGCACGCCCCTTCGTACGTAGTTACGGTGATGATACGTGACTGGACGTTACGTTCTGAGATACGTGGCGTAACATCTGCGCTTTTACGCTAGCAGCTAGCATGAATTCACTCGCGTACGTAGTTCTGGATCTACCCCAATGTTCTTGTTCTATATGACGGTGTCCACATTTTGTTTATATATTTAAATCTGGAGGTCCATCAGTAGAAAGATGAAGAAGTCCATTCCACAACCCTCCACTTTATAAAGTTAAATAATTTGAAGTCCCATAAAATAGTTGTGGTTCCAAAGTGAAAAAGGATTTATTGTAAAGAAAAAAAGTAGTAAAGATGCGATCCAATCAAATGCAGACATAAAAATATTATTAGGGGGGTACTGAGAAAGTTCAGTTAGAACAAGCACAAGAGCTTCACAAGGACATTATACACGCATACATAAGTAGTAAATGTTAGATACAAGCACAGTTAAACAGGTCAGTTTTTAAGAGGTCAGAACATCCCAATATTATGACCACTAATAGGTGAGATCTATTGTTTCTTCACTGAATCCATCCTGCTTTGTAACTATGCTTACATACCCAAGTGACCATGGCCTGGATCCAGACTTAAGAAGGAGCTTGAAATTAAGGCCCAGATTCACAACACACGTACGTGTTGCATATACCGTCTTAATTTCCCGATAGTAGCTACTACGCATGCATAGTATCTATTTTACATATTCTACTTATCGTTTCGTTACTTGGTTGCGTATATACGGTCTTTAAAGATTTCAGAGGGAGTCAAGGTAAATGCATGCAGGGAAATATCTGTGAATTGTTTACTGCACACAAATACTGACCAGCTTTACTTTTACACTGTTATTTAGACTTGGGATAGGAAACATCACCTCTCAACTCTAATACTGTATGCAACAGATAAAATATGACTCCCCTGCAATCAACATGGTTTAGCCCAGGAGCAACTTTCCTTTCTTAATTTCAAGCTCCTTCTTAAGTCTGGATCCAGCCCCATGTCTTCAGGCTCTAACCATGAACTATGCCCATGTACACCTTAATGTCCTATTTATGAATCCGAGAGTAATGTTAATATAGCAGGCAATGCAGTAACATTTGCATTGCATATAAAAAAAACAGTTTGTAGTTAATTATGACCAATTTTTAATTAACTGTTAACAACTCTTTGAAAGCAGAAAATGCCTGAATTTAATAACCGTACATACACACACAGAATCCTTTTGGCAAGGATCAAGATCATTCTGTGCTGGAAGTCTTTCCGATGGCAGAGCAGAATGGGGCATTATGCGTATGGCGTATTTGCAAGGTTGGAGGGAGGATCTATTTAAATTATACAGTAAAAGCATGTTTATACTTTTATACCCTATCCAGATTTCCGAGTCAGCCCCATGTACATGCCAATCTTAGGGTAGGGTCTCCTCTCGCCTGCACAGGAGACAGGATACTGCAGGGATCGAGCTTAATCCACTGGCATTACTGTTGTGCTTGGAACTCCTAGTACAGCAGAAGCGGAGGTCTGATCCTGTCCATTGGTGTAGTAAAGTTACACCCAGCCTTGCTTTTTTTATATTGATACAAATAGGAATCCAACACATTGGTACCAAAGGGACCCCAACTTGCTGCCTTTAAGGAAACGTAAAGACTTATTTTACAGCAATTGGTACTATGGGCTGGATCCAGACTTAAGTAAGTGCTTGAAATTAGTTACTCCTGGGCTAAACCATGATGATTGAAGGGGGAGTCAAGTTAATTGTATTCTTTGCATGCAGGGATATACCTTTGAACTGCTTACTGCACACAGATACTGACCAGCTTTACTATCACATTGTTATTTAAGATACTGATCAGCTTTACTATCACATTGTTATTTAGACTTGGGATAGGAAACATCACCTCTCAACTCTAATGCTGTTTGCAACAGATGAAATATGACTCCCTTGCAATCACCATGGTTTTGCATTTAAGTAATTTCAATCACTTACTTAAGTCTGGATCCAGCCCAATGTCCTTAATACATTAATTCCTTCTCATTATGCAGAGATTAATTATTTGTAGTGTAAAATATATATTAATTATTTATCTTTGATTGATTAATGTTCTTATTGGACACCACAAGCAGAGGACTCTAAACACACCCTGAACATAGTACACATATCCTTAAAATATTGATAACAACATTTTTCATTTAAATGACACAAAGTCCCACAGGGAATAATTATGCTAATAAACCTTAATGATTCTTGCAAATAAATGTTCAAACCAAATTGCTACTGTTGATTTATATTAATGGATGCCTTTAGGAGGAGATATGTCAGGATGTGCCATTTCCTAAATCCTGATTTCTTTAGTTTAGTAGAAGACTGTTTAATGTGTTAGAACTATTTAAAATGGAAGATACGTGTGGAGTTTCTGCAGTTCCTAATGTTCCAGTATTAACATTCTTCCTTGTGGCAAGTCAATGTCTATAGATCATTTTCTATCTCTTTCATACTCATTTGTGAAATAATCCTTATTTTAGTCTCTGGGCCAGAGCCTCTTCTTTTATTAATTTGTTTGTCATTACCAAAGAACATGTTGACATTGACATCATTTAGAGAAACAAATAGATCAAACATTGATTAGATTATTATTCAATACTGTTTACCTACATTATATCAGAAAATGAAAATTTATGTTGTATCTTCTTTTTTTTTATTTATTTAAATTAATTTACACTATATGCAGATTTGTTTATTTTAATGTTTCTCTCTAGACAACAAAAAAACTATGCTGATTAGACATTAGAATTACAAATTCAGCGTTCTTTTGATCAAGATACTGTTGATTCCTGTACTTTTTTTAAAATCTGTGTTTTTCTTTTTTATTGTTCTGTAGGTTGTGGGATTTACTAGCAATTGTTTATTAAAGCACCCTAAAATTGTTGTAAATGTTACGACACTCCGGGTTTACCTGGCAGAGATCCGGAGTGGTCGTAGAGAAGAAAGCGAACTGGAGTGACGCCCCGGGTTTACCTCGGAGAGAACCAAGGCGGTCACAGAAGAAAGGGAGGTAGTGACCGAGTAGACTGCCGGGGCACGGAGACTTTACTATCGGGTGGATTTCACCAGAGCCCCTGGTGGTGGGGATGGATTTAGCTGCGCCCCAATAGTCTGGACGTGCCCCGTTGAACCAGGCTCGAGGAGGAGAAACGGAAACCCGGAGTGAACCCCAAACCGAAGAGACGGGAGCAGTAAGGTAAGCGGGAGTAGCGTCAGACCGGAAGGGACCGGACTGAGACGGACTACAATCAACACGGAACCAGTTACGGCGGACGGAAGATAGTTCACAGGACTGGACAAGACGGACTAGGGCTCGCACACTCGCAGACATACAGCGGGACCCCCGGAGGGGTAACATAGACTA
>WWET01000194.1:581163-597616 GCA_011038615.1 Limnodynastes dumerilii | reverse complement strand
TTTTTTCTAACCATTCTTATACAAAGGTCTGTTGCTGTTAATAATGCATTAATTTCATTTCCCCACTGCTCCTGTACTCCTTTTATGTGCCTCCACTCTGCCAAAGAATCACTTACACATTTCCCCATTTCTACAAAATCTGCCTTCCTAAAGTCTAGCACCCTCGTTTTCGTGTGGCACTCTTCTAGTCATTATAGTTTTTTCTAACCATTCTTATACAAAGGTCTGTTGCTGTTAATAATGCTTTTTTTTAAATTTCCCCACTGCTCCTGTACTCCTTTTATGTGCCTCCACTCTGTCAAAGAATCACTTACACATTTCCCCATTTCCACAAAATCTGCCTTCCTAAAGTCTAGCACCCTCGTTTTCGTGTGGCACTCTTCTCTCCCAGTCATTATACTAAACCATACTGCTTGATGATCACTGGATCCTAGGTTCTCACCCACACTTACTTCTGATTACAACCAGCCTGAAGTTAGTTGGCACCAAGACTAGTTTCTCTTGTAGGTTAATCTGTAAATATCCATGAAAGCATCAATCTTAGGCTTCCCATAGTACTAAAGCTCTTACCACAAAATATGGCCAGTGAGTTCCAGGGTATTAGTGTAAATATTATATATAAATTCCATTTTGATTTTGTAGAACTACATGTGTCATCAAAGCCGTAATAAGATACTTAGGCTTGTACAAAAGAGAAAAAATTTTGCCCCATTCACTCCAATCTCCCCATATTTAATTCAATCCCCTCCCAGTCACACCAGTCTACCAATATAACATATTATATCCCCAGTTATATAATTACACCACTGTCCCTACATGACATTTAATATCTCCTGTTTCATCATTTTGCCAGCATTACCTATTTTATACATTTATCACACCATTCTCCCCAAATTATATATTACACTCTCTGCCATATTTACTCAAGAAAATAAGAAAAAAAGGGGTATAAATACAAACATAAATTAATAATGATAAAATATATCAGATTAGTAATTAGCCTAGTGATCATTATACTATACACACTATACACACTGCACTCTAGTGACTGCCATAGAATACATACTGCATCCTAGTGACCACCATAGCATACCTACTGCACCTTCTGCAGTGGCTGCTAGATTTACAAATTGACCCCTAGTTACCGCCATACAATTCACTCAACACCCTTTTGACTGCCATACAATGCAGACAACATGTTAGTGATGGCTCAATATTATTAAGGCTCAATATGCTACTTTAATAGGGTTCCAGAAATTCCCATGAAAGGGTTTTTTTTCACCCAATATTCCTCATATTAAGGAAGTGTTTTAAGGCATATTAAGCCTTTATTTTTTGTCACAATAAGACCAATTGACACTATAGCAGGCACTGTGCTGAAGGTCCTTGTTGCCACCGTACCAACCAATGACCTCAGGGCCCTGATTGTTGCCATGTTAGCCCCTGACCATGAGATCCCACCAGCCCATGTCACCTGGCACAAGTTCCCATCATCTCTTGCCTGCAGGCATGTTACACGAGTATTTGTGTTCTCTGTGCTTCAGTAGGAATTCCGGTCCTGGTTTTCCATGCAGCTTTCCTCCTTGCTAGGGATCCTGCCCAATTAATCAGCAGCTGGGATTCCCTAGCTGTGCTTTGGCCATGTGCTATCAGCAGCCAATGGGGATGTGGCTTTCCCCTTAAATTCTTCTCACCAGTATGCCTCCTTGTCGGTCATAGCTTCTAGCTTCCTGCTTTCAGCTTCTTGGTCCGTCTGCCTGTCGTTGTTTCTTCGCTTTTGAGCTTTTGTGCATTTGCTTCCTTACCCCTTCTGTGTCTTCTCTGTTGCCCAGCCTGCCCTACCCAGCCTGCCTCTTGTCCTCTTGCCTGGTTGTTATTGTTAGTGAGTGTTTCCCTGTCTGTTGGTTCTCAGCCTGTCTGTCTGCTGATTACCTTGTGCTTTCCACCTTCTCCACTTCTGTTGCAGATCCTACCATTCTTCTCCAGTCTGTCAGTCTGTTCAATCTCTCTACATATCACAGTTGCAGATCCTACCAGTGTGCCTGTTTGTTCAATCTCTCTGAATATCACTGTTGTAGATCCTACCATTCATCTCCAGTGTGTCTGTCTGTTCAATCTCTCTGCATATCACAGTTGCAGATCCTACTAGTGTGTCTGTCTGTTCAATCTCTGCATTGCACTGTTGTAGATATTACCATTCATCTCAAGTGTGTCTGTCTGTTCAATCTCTCTGCATATCCCTGCTGCAGATCCTACCAATCATCTCCTGTGTGTCTGTCCGTGCACTCCCTCTGCATATCACTGTTGCAGATCCTGTCATTCACCTCCGGTGTGTTTGTCTGTGCAGTATATCTGCAGCTATCTGGATTCTAGTCCTGCATTTGCTCTGTGCCACCCACCTGTGTAAGTCTAATCTTTCCCTGCTTCTTTTCTCCTACGAGTCTGGTTGAACGGGGCACAACCTGTCGTTGGGGCGCAGCAAACTTCATCCCCACCACCAGGGGCTCTGGTGAACACCAGCCGATGGCACAGACTCCGTGCCCCGGTAGCCAACATCGTAACAAGGCATGAGGTATCCCCAGCTTATGCCTCCAGGCATGAGGTCCTGTCAGCTATTGTCTCTGGGGTCATGAGGTCATGTTAGCCATGAAGCCCAAGCCCACCACCATGATCTGTCTGGGCTTTAAGGTCTGGATATTAGGGTTTCTTAACCCTCATTAAGGGGAAGTGGGCATAGGAAGGCAGGTGACAGTACTATTACTGTCAGACAATGTATCATTGTGCTTCCTACCTTTGTGGTGCCTCTGCCCCCTGGGCTAGTGCCAGCTTCCCTTTCACCATTCAAGCTGTTTGGGTGCATTGTAGGTGCGTATGGGGCTTCCTTTTCTCTGGGGCCATGTGCACTGCACCCATTGCATGGGTCTGGGGGGTGGTTTCGTGGTTAGCCTTCCATGCAGTCTCGAAAGTCAACAAGGAGAGAGAAATAAAGAAAGTCTTGAAAAAAAAGTTTCGGGGCTGTAGTTTGCTGGGTTTTGTGGGGTGGTCTACAACTTTAGCTACATCCACCCCATTATTAATTGGACCCTGTCCTGGACATTGATGCCACCATCCTTGATATGGCCCTGGGTGCTAGCATGGCCTGGTGTTCATAAGGATTTATGGAGCGTGGTTGGACTTAGAGAACCACATGTGCCACCATGCCCTGACCCCAAATAACAAAAGCAAAATAAAAACAACACATATCAGCAGAAAACTGACACACATTCAGGTTTTTTGTTAAACCTTTGGCCGTAAAAAACCACAATAACTATTGTGTGTGAAAAAGTCAATTAAAAGGCATTTTACTGACAGGAATTTAAGTACTTGCACAATAGTTTTAAATAACTGTCATTAATGAAATAAAGTACAGATCGCTGATCAGAGCAACATATGGCATAGAAAGCATTGCAGCCTTGCATTGCATTTGAGTGAGTATTGCAACACTACATTTTTGAGTGATCATTAGAATTAAGTCTAGTCCCTGAAGAGGCGTCGATTAAATGGAGGAGAGACTAGGATTAACACAGATTGTTTTGTAAAGACTTTTAAAATGTCAACACATGCAGAGGAAAAGCCAGTCACACTCCTGCACAGAGTTTCTGCCGTCTGTAATGCGTCACAGAAATTGCACCTGAATCAGGTGTGCCAAATAGCAATGGTTGTACAAAAATATAGTTGCATTTGGTAAAGTACAGTATATCAGTACAGTATAGCACATCTTATGTGGCACTAAGGTCTTAAAGGCACAATAATCATCATTTTAATTTGCATTGTATCTGTTATATTAATGCCTTTCTCTAGAGAGAAAAAAGATTGAGGTTAGAGTGTGTTTAAATTTATTTTCCTTTGTCTCATCAAACAGAGTAAAAAAAAAAGTGATTTTATCTTGGGGCTGTTTGCTAATTAAACTTAACATACATTATTTATTTAGAAGCTAATGATCTCAATCTAAAGAACATTTCTAAAGTAATCTGTCATGAGAAGAAACAATTAGTTCAAATGTCCAGTGTGATAATCAGTATTATTACTTTGTTCCCAGCAAAAAACTAAGGATTAAAAATGCAAAGTTTTCATTTGCTGCTGTTGATGAATAATTAAATATTGTTGATGGAAATATACCATTTTACATGGCCTGCCCCAGCCAAGATAACACTATGTAGCAGTTTGTAGATAAGGCAACCTAGAAATTTAGGTAGAACATTAATCTTCTACATTGCACTTATCCGACAGTGACCACTAATTACACACATTTGAACACAAATATCTTAGTTATTTAACAAGTTACATTTAAATTAGTTTTATACCTCCGTGTACCATACACCTTACCATCGGGCCCACACTTCAATGCTGGAGATACTTATGCTCTAAGACTGATGTTTCCTCCCCTCTCTCCCCACTCACCCCTCTTATCTACAACACAGATTTCACACCAGGTACAGCCCCAAGCAACTTCTCCAAGTGGGAGGAGTTGGGTCTCAACAGGGTCCACCGGCTAGTGCAGAGGGGGAGCTTCCTTTCCTTCGCAGAACTCAGAGATTCTTTCTCCATACCTCAGAAAGACTTTTGGGTCTATCTTCAACTTCAACATTATTTTGTGATAGATGACGGTTGGACACACAGCTCTAGACTACTTTCTCCATTTGAATCCTTTTGTTTAGCTCCCAACCTCCCTCAGCATCGTATCTAATTCTCTATAGGATTACTGTTGATCTACTCTTCACAGGTCCCCTACATCTTGTGGAGGCTTGGAGAGGGATCTGCCGTGGGTCTTTAGCGATACAGCCTAGAGGAAATGCTCTCGCAGCTTTACGGTCAATGAGACGCAATATAAAATTCTATCCAGGTGGTACAGAATGCCTTTTTTGTTACATAAGATCTTCTCTATCATCTCCGCCTCCTGCTGGCATTGCATTGGGGAACAGGAATACTTCCTCCACAATTAGTGCTTTAAAATTGTCCCTTCTTAGAATCAAATTATCCATTTCTCTAAGCTTATACTGGGTGGTGACATTCCGACCTCCCCCAAATTCTGGCTCCTCTCCTACTCTGACATCACCCTCTCCCGTTAAAAAAAATCCCTCCTCAAACATCTTAACAGTGCTGCGAAATCCCTGATACCAAGGCACTGGAAATAAGATTCCTCTCCATCAATTTCTGAGTGGTTTCAATGCATTATTACTTGTCTATGGATGAGCTGATCTTTTCTTCCCCTGACCAGACCCCTGTTTTACTGCAACATGGTTTTACTGGTTGGAATGTAAAGCCTTGCCGTCCTTTCCTCAGACCCCTCCTGTAAGTCCTGTCAATGGTCCTGGTTGATCCTCTACTTTTTTGTAAACCTAGGAATATGCCAATCTCCTACAGCCTGTCAGGGCATTCCTTATTATATCCCTTTCATCAAACAACCAAGCTCTCCCTTCTTGTTCCCTTGTGTCTATGTTGTTTTTGACTCGTGTTTGTTTTCCCCCCTTGTCTTTGTCCTTGGAGTATAATGATTATTTCTATGTATGATCAAGCCCACATTGCAAAATTCCTTATCCTGGCCACTCATGAGAATTATTTATGGGCCAAGTTAGCTTGCAATGCTTGATCCTTCTTGTCCTCTATCCTTTTTTCTCATGGTCTCCTGTTTTGATTGTTTTATCCTGGCGGTTTTGCAAATCCGTCCTACTTGTGTTTACTCTTGTTTTACTTGTGATTTACTCTTACTTGTGTTTACTGGAAAGCTGAAAAATTGTTAAATAAAAAAAAAGAAATAGATGGATAGATAGATAGATAGATAGATAGATAGATAGATAGATAGATAGATAGATAGATAGAATCTCGTGGTTTGTGGCTGGGTAATTGCAAGAGTACTGGGTGCCTTTTTTGTATCTGTGTAAACTCCTCATACCTTGCTAGCATCTGTATTACCTTATAAATTGATTTGAGCTACCTCCATTTTGTGTATTTGTTTTAAAGCTTGTCTGGGATAGCAGATGACAGGAGGTGCTGTTTCAGAGTGGCTGTTTTGGAGACTTGGGGACCTCTGCCTGGGGTGAACTCTAAATTTAAAAATACATCAGGGCTGGAAGTGAGGGTGTATACGTGGGTATGCAATACAGTCACTTCTCCCACTGATCTAATTAAATAGCTATAAATCTCCATTTATTTCTATTATTTCTATATATCCATACCGCCACTTCTATATATCCATACAGCCACTTCTAAATTTCCACTTCGACCACTGAAATACATGATATATGACCCAAAGTTGGAACTGACAGTTTCAGAGTTAGGACCATCAAAACAGAGAAGCCTTGTAAGTGGTTGGTGGCTTATCATATATCTGCAAATGTATGTAACTCTTTCTCTTACTTTTATTTTAAAGATAGAATGTCATTGTTTGTTGCTGGTTAATTGCAAGAGTGATGGGTGCCTTTTTTGTAACTGTATGTATATATATATATCCAGCAATCTACTCCGCTTATTAGAAAGCACAAGTGGGTAATGGATTACCCGGCTCTCACGGCACCGCATACATGTACGGTCGCGGATTAGGTGGTATTTTTAGAAATCTTTTCAGAAAAGCTTTGCGGCTCTTCAGACGCGGACTGGATATAGTTACACCGCATGTAAAGAGCACCACTCGGAATATAGCAAAAAAACGTTATGGAGCGCCAATCCAAGGTGTGAAGGATAAACTGCACAACACACATTAGGATGGTATGGGTGTAATATACAAAAAAAAGGGGACGTTAAAAGAAAATGGAATACAATACGCCATTTCCGCTGTGGGTTATACCCTTTTTAAGCAAAAGTAGCCACTGACATCGCAAGAAGAAGAGAAAAACAACACAACGTGGTGCCGGTAATATCTTTTAATCTGTACAATGTCTTTCATACACAGCGAATCGTCAAAATGAGAAAAATCTGAGTTGTATCTTTTTGATGTACCAACAATGCAAACCAGTATTGAAAAGAGTTTATATGTTGAGTTACAACCCTTAAAAGCCCTATCAGAGACAGCGCCACTCGAATACTACATAGCAGCGAGCGGCAAACGTTACTACGATTTGAACAACACGCTGTTGTATGTTACCTGCAAAGTTGTTCACCATGATAACACAGCTTTAAATCAAGGCACATGGGAGTCACTCATCAACTACCCCATCGCCACACTATTTAATCAGGTTGATGTTACATTGGGAGACAGACTCATTTCACAATCTAATAACCTATATGCATACAGAGCCTATATTGAAACTATTTTGAACTAGCGCTGATGCCTTAATTAACAGCTATTTCATTTCATAAGGATGTCGCTGGTGAGCATAATGCAAGAGCTCTGGATGGTGCTATGTGTTCTCAGTCCACGACCCTAGCACTTTATCAGAATATGACAAGGCTAAACGCTACACAGCCATACTACAGAGATACGCTAAATAAAGAACTGTCATCACTGACACTTTTATTGCCTGAAACATCAACTCGTGAAGAACCTGTTGGAACTGATTCAGTTTATCCTGAAGTGTTAAATAATATTAATGAACGTTTTAAGAGAAATAGCAAATTACTTCTTAGTAAAATGGCTCACTCTAAAGACATTTCAGCCTGGAACGCTAAAGGGGAATTTATTTATAAAGATCATGTTGTACCAGGATCCAATATACTGGACTTTGTGTGCGGTGTTACACAAAACCATCATCAAAACCATACACCTGTACTCCTGGTGGACTGTCGGTCTCTACCCCCTATCTACTGAAACAACAAGCCAACGTCTCACTGCTAGTCTAGCGTGTCTGTGGCAAGTATATTCGACACTTTGTTAGAATATTACATGCTTCTGTGCCACTCAGAGAATTGTGTTACACAAAGGCTTTGGATGAAAGCTTATATTTATCTTATACAAGATTCTTGGTACTTTTACTCTCCTGAACCTGCTCTGATTTTCATTGGGACATTTTACACCCACATTGCTGCCTACTACAGCTGAAGGATTGGATTCTCTGTCTCTCATATAGACTGGATTTTTATCAAATTTCCTCAAGTGCATAATATTGCTGTCCATAAATATATGGCACACATTACAGCGGACACTTTTCTATATATGCTTTTTTGATAATTTGTATTTTTATTGATTGTTATATTGCTAATGGTGTTTTTATTTTTATATTGAACATTATTTCGCATTCTCCGAACACCTCTTATATTTATTCTTCACCCAAGTACTCCATCATGTGCCTACAGCCTCCCCCAGTACTCCCATCATGTGCCTCCAGCCTCCCCAGTACTCCCTTCATGTGTCTTCAGCCTCCCCCAGTACTCCCATCGTGGTGACAGGCTTCTCTGAAATTTTTTTATTTGCCTGATCATCCAATTATTGAGTGATTGGGCAAATAATCGCTCTAGTTATTTGACAAGATTTAAAAAAAATCTTTTGGCAAGTTTGATTTAAATCAGGCGCTAGTGCCCGATAATTTAAGGGAACCAATCAGCTTACTGAATGGCTCCCTATTCTTTAACTGCCTTAATAGGTAATAAATAAAGCTATTCACAAGTGAACACTTTCTATAAATCAAATTAACAATAATTAGCAGAGTCTAGAGGCACTTTATTTTTCTACACAGTTGGTCTAAAATAAATAACATAAAAGAACATATAAACCAAATGAAAGCACCACACTCATCCACAGGGCTGCCGCCAGATATTATGGGGCCCGGGACACATCTGCGGTGCCCCGCTCCCTATGTTATGTCATCTGTGATGTCACATGGGGGCAGGGCATTGCACACCTGCAATGCCAGCTGGCAGATGCGCAGGGAAGTCCTTTCCTGCACATTGGCCCACTACTGTACAGCTAAGAGCCGCAGGTGACGATGGTATACTACCACCGATATCTGCTGCTGCAGAGCCATGGTAAGTATCAGCGGGCACCATCAGCTCTGGGCCTGGGACAATAGTTGCAACTGTTTCCCCCTCATGGCGGTCCTGCTCATTTAGGAGCTACTTAGAGGGAGACCTCACCATTAGCGCCTTCTATTTACTTAGCTGGCATAAACCATTTAGGATCAATGGGCCTGATCCAGACCTACGCTCGGATGCGGTTTTACGCTGATCGTAAGCGTAAAAACTGCCATTTGTACTTACTGCGCATGCATGGGGCAGATGATACGCTCATGTTACGGTCTGTAAATCTTTGCGTATGGGTCCGCTTCATATACGGTCTGTAAATCTTTGCGTATGGGCCTTAACCGCTTCGTATTACCGATCATGGGGGCATGCCTGCCATACGAAAGCCGTAACCACGCACCGAGGGCGGGGTGAGGCATTTCAATTGTACAGTATGGGCGTGCTAAGCGTCGTTAATACGCAATGAACGTACGGACGTCCGCAGCTACGAACACAAAAGTTAGGGTAGGGTTTGCCGAGCGTATGGAAGGTAAACTAGGTACGAGCAAGGGGAGTGCCTATTGCCGTGCATCGGAGGTACGTTCGGCGATAATACGCTACGCACACCAGCATAGGTCTGGATCAGGCCCCATGATCTTAATCAGGGGTTTTTAAATCTGTTCTCAGGGACCCCTAACAGTGCTTGTTTTTCATGTCTCTTTACTGGAGCAGAGGTGTGCTCATTATTGACTGGCATATGTGAAAAGATCCATAGGTGCTACTCATTATATCAATGGTGATTATAAGGAGATCTGGAAAACATGCACTGTTCCCCTGATTTAAATCAGGAGTAGTTCCAAAACTCATTCTTCAGGGAGCACTAACAGTC
This sequence comes from Limnodynastes dumerilii, assembly GCA_011038615.1. Taxonomy (NCBI): domain Eukaryota; kingdom Metazoa; phylum Chordata; class Amphibia; order Anura; family Limnodynastidae; genus Limnodynastes; species Limnodynastes dumerilii. The sequence continues at coordinate 587,817 of WWET01000194.1, read as the reverse complement.
CATATTTTCCAGGTCTCTTCATAGAATCACAAGGCAAGTGATATAATGAGCACCACATATTAAGCTTTTAAAATGTGTAAGTCAGTGGCTACATCAGCTCCATCATCAGAGTGGGTTTGTTTGGTGGAGGCTACTCTGGCGCATGAGAGATATGTCTCAGAAACAATAAAATAAAATATGACAGAGTCTGGGCTTGTTTGCATGAATTTATTGGTGAAATAATGGCAAGACAGGCTAAACATGATACTAACATGGTATAAATATGATATTTCGGTACCAATGCAAAAATTTTGTTTTACAAGTTATAAACATGCTTGATTATTATGACCTTAGTAGCAGGCAGGAATGGGAGTATGTTATGTATAGGTAATAGTAGAATTTAGTGGGTATGTGCCACAGACTCATATCTGCATATTCCTATTAATGTATTGTACATTGATATGTATAAAGGTCATGGGGACTATTAAGTGTGGCTTAAGCAAAATTTCATTCCTGAGTGACCAATGGACTGATCCTCAGTAATACTATTTTATAACTACTTTGTCAAAATTCTGTAAAGCAATAATGACTGTTGCATAAATATGTTTGTACATTATTTTTTGTACTGTGTATTTGTCATGATATGTACTGTGAAGCAATGTGTTTGTTTATGTTGTTACAAAAACAATAAAAAAAATGTAATAAAAAAATAAAATAAATGTGCTCCAGCAAGGAGACCTGGAAAACATGCACTGTTAGTGCTTACTGAGGACTAAGTTTGGGATCCCATGATCTAGATGATTTATGTAAAACATGAACTCTTGATCGAGGGCCTATGAAATATCCTACCAATCTTGACACATGCACTGACTTTTGTGATTGATCGATTGAGAGAGAGATGTAGTTCTATGTGTGTTACAGATGAGGGCGCCATCAGTCAATTCTTGAATCAGTTTTGTTACCCAAAACAGTCAGACTGAAAAAAGAATATGTGTTAATGTGCACATACAAACAACAAATTTACATTAAAGATCAGATGTTTAGAACATTTCAATTAAATATCTTTTTGCTCTCCTTGATCGATCAGCAAAATATAAAAAAAGACGTTACTGTATATGGAAACAATGTACAATAATCAAAATGATATTTTTATGTATCTTTATCCCTGTTTTATAGAATAAAGTAAATATTAAAGCTTTAAATTGCAGTGCATGTGTACATTATCACAAACTTCCCTACTCCCTTACCCTAACCCTAAGTCACCCCTCCAGCAGCCTAACCCTAAGTTCCCCCCTGCAGCCTAACCCTAAGTACCCCCTTCCTGCAGCCTAACCCTAAGTTCCCCCTGCAGCCTAACCCTAAGTCACCCCTCCAGCAGCCTAACCCTATGTTCCCCCCCCTGCAGCCTAACCCTAAGTACCCCCTTCCTGCAGCCTAACCCTAAGTCCCTAAGTCACCCCTCCCACAGCCTAACCCTAAGTCCCCGGAGAAGGTTACTCACCTCTCCGTTGGTCTGGTCCGACGGTGGCGCTGTTTTCCGAAAATGAATGGGTATTAGGTCCAAAAATGTAAACTTTCATCTGTATAAAATTTTGGACATTTATACATTTTTTGCATATAATGGAAGCCAGGTATACAAAGAAACATAGAATGTAATAGTAGGCAAGAGCCAATTGGCCTATCCCATCTGACCAATAATAATAAAAAAAAATGCTTACCCCAGACCTGATTTCATCTTCAATTTAATTTAATATTTAGAATATCCATATTTTTATCCCAAGCCTTTTTTAGATTTGTTTTATTGTGTATAGCCTCTATCACCTCAGATTTGAGACTATTCCACTTATCAACTACCCATTCAGTGAAGTGATTTTTCCTTACATTTCCACTAAACCTACCGCCCATCGAGTAAATGCTTGCCTTTGTGTTCTAATGCATCACTTTGAATATTAAAACTTTTCTATATCTGGTTAAACTCTTGGATATACTTGAAAGCTGTTATTATGGGCTCCATTTACTATTATTAGTGCATTGAGCGCTAATGATAGCAACCAGGCTCGCTGCGCCTCGTATTTACAAATACTTACCTCTCCGGCGATGTCCCACGATGGTCAGCGAGCCTTTCACTGACATCGTTTGGCTGTGCAGTCCCGGCACATGCGCAGTAGCTGCCTTTTGGCAAAATCACTGCGCATGTGCCGAGATTAGAGACAGACGCGCGCCCCCGGTCACGTAAGTTTAAAAGGTTCGTTCTCTATTTTTTGGGTGTTTTTTTTAAATTAAATATGTTTATTAGATAAAAATTAATTAAAATTAGTTAATATAAATTTTTTGTTATTTTTTTTTACTTAGTGTTAATGCGATCGTCGCCATGGTTTCCATGGCGATGATAGCATTGTAAATATGTAATTCTTCGTTTTTATATGATAAAGCCTATAACATCACATGAAAACGGGCATTATCATATGAAAACGAGCAGCCTAACCCTATGTTCCCCCCCCTGCAGCCTAACCCTAAGTACCCCCTTCCTGCAGCCTAACCCTAAGTCCCTAAGTCACCCCTCCCACAGCCTAACCCTAAGTCCCCGGAGAAGGTTACTCACCTCTCCGTTGGTCTGGTCCGACGGTGGCGCTGTTTTCCGAAAATGAATGGGTATTAGGTCCAAAAATGTAAACTTTCATCTGTATAAAATTTTGGACATTTATACATTTTTTGCATATAATGGAAGCCAGGTATACAAAGAAACATAGAATGTGATAGTAGGCAAGAGCCAATTGGCCTATCCCATCTGACCAATAATAAAAAAAAAAAAATGCTTACCCCAGACCTGATTTCATCTTCAATTTAATTTAATATTTAGAATATCCATATTTTTATCCCAAGCCTTTTTTAGATTTGTTTTATTGTGTATAGCCTCTATCACCTCAGATTTGAGACTATTCCACTTATCAACTACCCATTCAGTGAAGTGATTTTTCCTTACATTTCCACTAAACCTACCGCCCATCGAGTAAATGCTTGCCTTTGTGTTCTAATGCATCACTTTGAATATTAAAACTTTTCTATATCTGGTTAAACTCTTGGATATACTTGAAAGCTGTTATTATGGGCTCCATTTACTATTATTAGTGCATTGAGCGCTAATGATAGCAACCAGGCTCGCTGCGCCTCGTATTTACAAATACTTACCTCTCCGGCGAGGTCCCACGATGGTCAGCGAGCCTTTCACTGACATTGTTTGGCTGTGCAGTCCCGGCACATGCGCAGTAGCTGCCTTTTGGCAAAATCACTGCGCATGTGCCGGGATTAGAGACAGACGCGCGCCCCCGGTCACGTAAGTTTAAAAGGTTCGTTCTCTATTTTTTTTGTGTTTTTTTAAATTAAATATGTTTATTAGATAAAAATTAATTAAAATTAGTTAATATAAATTTTTTGTTATTTTTTTTTACTTAGTGTTAATGCGATCGTCGCCATGGTTTCCATGGCGATGATAGCATTGTAAATATGTAATTCTTCGTTTTTATATGATAAAGCCTATAACATCACATGAAAACGGGCATTATCATATGAAAACGATCTTCGTAAATAGAGCCCTATATCCCTCCCTCCCATCAAACTATTTATGTTTAGTTCCTTTATTTTCTCTTTGTATATGGCGTGATGCATGCCATGCACCATTCTAGTTGCTTTTCTTTGCACGGTCTGTAATGTATTCATGTCCCAGTTTTCCAGGTAAGGCCATAGCAATGACCTATATATACTTCTTTCTTTCTGCTACTGTTTTCTCTCATAATATCATATTCATCATCATATTCAGTCCAATATACCATTGTGACCCTGGGTGTGTCATTCTGTAATCACTGACATAATCATACATAGCTGAATTCTTATAATTTTGTTAGGTCAGTTCTGCATTGTTCTATTTTTATTATTATAATTAACATCTAGTATGATATCATCTTTTGGCACATTCTACTCTTTATAGAAACAATTTCTCATAACTAAATATAAGAATATATTATAAGTGCACAGTGGTGCCCTTATATTAATGTTGACTCTAATAAACAGCATTCTGCCATTGAAATTCTCAGAGGGAGGGGGAGCATGGTCTTTGAGGGGCTATATCTCATAAAGTATTTTTTATAAGCTGAATTTTTAACTTTCTTATCTCAAAGTCAACATCTTGGGGCTGATCCAGAGGTGCACATCCGTTTGTTTTTCAGAAGTAAGCATAGCCAAAATGAGCACCGCTCATGCTCACAATAGGAGGTGCACATAAAAATGGGCACAAGGCTGCCCATCTGACTGAGCGCATCCGACAGCAGTCTAAATGAGAAAAGTGCCATTTTTTTCATTTAAATATGTGCAGTACTCTCCGTTGAAATCTTACACTATCCGAGGGAATGGTGTAAATGGCGCAGGTACAGTAAAGAAAAAATTAAAAAATAAATATACACCTGAAAAAAAAAGTATATTAATAAATAATGACAGGCTGGCACTGGGCTATATTTATAACCTCTGACAGCGTGAGAATGTTCAGAGGTTATAAATACAGCCTAAAACTCGGATCCACTAAAACTCTGGATCAGTCCCTTTGTGTCAGGTTTTTGGAAAGGCAGAACTCAGTGTACAGAGTGTCTCTACACTAGCTGTTTTTTTGTTAGATAATGTTCCAGGGGATTGCCTTTGGGGTGAGATTTCTGATAAAATGATGAAGATTTTTTACAATTTGGCAAAACATGTGAACTGACCGTCCTGGGTGTACCCAGGCTTCACATGAGAGGAGCAAAATGGCTGATTTCTCTCACACTGATATTCCTATGCGTACTGACAGGGAAATCAGCCATAAAAGCCCTTACTGTTTTGGTTAGATTTATTATCATTTTAATATTAAAGGTTTATAATCTTCTGAATTGCTGTAGAAGACTCCATGTTGAATGTCCTGTGCCTGTTATGTCACATAATTTAATCACTGTACTGAGCAGGGGTGTCTGTGTTGTGCCAGATTCAGGGTTTAGGTTGCCATTTCCAAGGCGACCACCAGCACTTTCTTCCTTCTAGCATTGAGTCCAATATTTCATGCAAATAATGAAAGTGTGTTTTTATTGGCACATACAACAGCAGCAGAACAAATAGAGAACATGAAATTAAATCTTAAGCCTGTCTGGCCACTAGCTAATATTGATGTGTGTCCCCGCTACGATGGCTGAGTTTCCAATGTAGAGGCAGCCAAAAGTTCTTTTTCGGCTGTCTCTATCACGAATAGCAACCATTTTAGATTTTTTTGTCACAATGGCTGAGCGTGTCGATCAGCATACTAATCCATTCATTTTCAGAAGCGCCAACGGGCCCGCCGCAGGAGAGGTGAGTAACCTAGTGTTAGGGGGAGGGTTAGAGACAGGCAGTGGGGAAGAGAGGGTTAGGGTAATAGAAGGGGAGGGTTAGGGTAAAAATACGCTAACGATACGCCCGCTATTCGCTCATGACGCTCGGGCGACCGGAAGCTGTCATACTGGGCATGCGCATTGCGAATTTTTTGCCGAAAATTCGCATACGCTCGTCGTATGCTCGCTTGCGAGCGTTGCTCTGGATCAGGCCCTATGAAATTAAATCTTAAGTCTGTCTGGCCACTAGCTAATATTGATGTGTGTCCCCGCTACGATGGCTGTTTTTCCAATGTAGAGACAGCCAAAAGTTCTTTTTCGGCTGTCTCTATCACAAATAGCAGCCATTTTAGATTTTTTTGTCAGAATGGCTGAGTGTTTCGATCAGCATACTCATTCATTTTCGGAAGCGCCAATGGGCCCGCCGCAGGAGAGGTGAGTAACCTAGTGTTAGGGGGAGGGTTAGAGACAGGCAGTGGGGAAGAGAGGGTTAGGGTAATAGAAGGGGAGGGTTAGGGTAAGGTTTAGGGAAAGGGTTGGGCACCATGCTCCGGGGATCGATTGCTTTGCCTCTGCAAAATAGGGCCGTTAATACATAAGACAATCCCTGTCCACTGTAAATGAACATTGTGTCAAGCTCACAAACACACAATAGTATTCCTTGACTGATTTCAGCCTCTCTGGCTGTCTGTCTAACCTCTCCAAGAAACCTGCTGGCTCAGAGATCTCAGTAGAAATTACAGACAGATCAGGTAAGCACCACACAGATGTGCTTGTGAATAGCCTGTGTCCAGGCTTATTAGCTCAAAGACCTGGGCCCTGATTCAGACTTAAGCAGGAAATAAGTATGCGCGGATTCACAAAACTACACACCTAAGTGACAAGTGCACTCCCATGACACTCCTCTCGTTCTTATGGATTGCAGCTGACTTCTGCACCCATAGGCCTACCTTAACTCTCCGTGCATATGTTTGTATGGAGTTTGCTAAGTAAGAACAGAAGTACCTAACCCAGATCTTACTGTCCAATTTAAATGCCCTCCCCCATCCACTTTGTGTCTCCTCATTCTTATTCTTACAGATGTCATTAGACATGGAGATCAACTCCATGCGTAATGAGTTCTTATGTGTAACATCTGCCGCAGATAGCCTAGAACTTTATACCATACAATATTGTCTTTGATTCAGATCCCCCCTGTGGCACCCCACAGAGCCACCAACTCCATGGCACCCCACCCCCGTGGCATCCCTCTCCCACCCCCGTGGCACTCTTGAGCCACACACCCCCACAC
>WWET01000194.1:568448-578812 GCA_011038615.1 Limnodynastes dumerilii | reverse complement strand
CCCATGACCCTAACCCTCCCCTTCCCCGCAGCCTGACCCTAACCCTCCATCTCCTGTAGCCCTACCCTAACCCTGGAGAGGTTACTCCATCATGTCTCTCTAGCACCCAGTATCCCCCATCATGTCTCTCTAGCACACAGTTTTAACATTTTATGTCCTATACAATTACTTACTAGTCTCCTCTCCTGCAGCCTGACCCTAACCCTGGAGAGGTTACTCCATCATGTCTCTCTAGCACCCAGTATCCCCCATCATGTCTCTCCACAGTTTTANCCCATGACCCTAACCCTCCCCTTCCCCGCAGCCTGACCCTAACCCTCCATCTCCTGTAGCCTGACCCTAACCCTGGAGAGGTTACTCCATCATGTCTCTCTAGCACCCAGTATCCCCCATCATGTCTCTCTAGCACACAGTTTTAACATTTTATGTCCTATACAATTACTTACTTTTGAAGTCTCCTCTTCTTCTGGCTGCTGCCTCTCCTCTGCGGCGGGCTCTGATTTGAATGAAACTGATGTGACCTAAGGTCACTCCAGCGTCATTCTGTCATTCAGAGAGGGGGAGGCGCGGCTACACTCTGACGCTGCTTTTAGGCTCTGTACGGCCTTACTTTGTTTTACAGTTGCATCCATCTTAGTACTGCAGGGAGTGGGAGGGATGAGCACCTATCCAGCATGGTGCCTGGATGGATCACTGCATCCCCCCATGGAGCGGATTGCGCCAGCCCTGGATTCAGAGCCCTGAGCTCCAAAGAAAACTAAGCGGATGCAATGAATGCTTTAACCATGATGAAAACTGTGCCTTGGTGGAAGCCATTATCCCTATATATAGGAGATCTTGGGTGATCAGATGGCCAAGACACCTTTCACCCGGAAAAAGAAACTATGGGGCCAAGTGGTGGATACCGTCAACGCAGTGAGCCCTTAAAAGCGTAGTGAGGCAAACTGTCGCAAATGGTTCTGCGACATAAAGCGAAGACTGAAGGACAAGCTGGGGTCGGAAACAAAGACTGCAGCCCGCACTGGTGGTGGACCTCCACTGCAAATTTCATATACATCCTATGAGGAGCAACTCCATGATCTGATGCCTGCTGAGACCAGAAGCGGAACTAGCGAGTTGTGGGCCCAGGTGCAAAAAATATGCTTTGGCCCTAATGATATCCCAGTATATCTACAATAGCAATCCAAAACTACCAGTATTTTACCATCTGCCGAAGGTGCACAAAAACACAGAACACCCCCCAGGACGCCCCATAGTGTCTGGTATAGACAGTCTAACTTGCAGACTATCAGAATATGTAGACCAATTTTTACAACCACTGGTCCTACAACAGCGAAGTTACCTGAAAGACACTGCAGATGTCCTCAGAGTCATCGACAGCTTCCCTTGGCAAGATGGGTACCTACTGATGACCAGTGACATCACCTCGCTGTACTCGGTTATCGACCACGAGGATGGATGCAGGCACATTAAGGAAATACTTACCACAGACTCACTACTTTGCACAGAACAACAAAATTTTCTGGTAGACTCCATTAAGTTCATCTTAGCCCACAACCATTTTTCCTTCAGTGGACAGTGCTACAGACAGGTTCGCGGAACTGCAATGGGTACGAAATTCGCGCCCAGTTACGCGAACCTGTTTGTGGCACAATGGGAAAACAAGCACATATGGTCAGAGACCAATCCATTCAAACACCATATTGCAATGTGGAGGCGGTACATAGACGATGTGCTATGTATCTGGAAAGGGACCAGGGAGCAACTGAACGAATTTGTTAAGTATACAAACGCCAACACCTTGCACTTGATATTCTCTGCCGAAATTAGCAGCGATAAAGCAATTTTTCTCGACTTGGAGATATTTGCCATGGAGGGCATACTCCAAACAAAAACTCACATCAAGCAAGTAGACGCCAATACGTACATCCCAACCACCAGTAACCACCACAAAAGCTGGCTGAGGAACATACCTAACGGACAATTCCGACGCATCAGAAGAAACTGTTCCAACTTAAGAGACTTTGACACCCAAGCAGAAACGCTGAAACAAAGGTTCAGAGAAAAGAATTATGACACCAAGACAATTGACGGAGCTTTGCAAAGTAACCGGAGTAAGAACAGAGAACTGATGCTGGTGGAAAAGGAACCGGCCACAACCGAAGAAAAATATGGAAACGTGAAGAACAAAGGGAAAAAGAAAGGAGATGACAAGATACGCTTCATTACTGACTTTTCGAGTAATTCAGAAAGGTTAGAGAAAATAATACGTAAACACTGGTCACTGCTACTAAAGGACCCTATACTAGGAGAACTACTCCCCAAAAAACCATTGATAACGTACAGGAAATCCAGGAATCTTAAACTAATTTTAGCCCCCAGCGCCATCCCTCCAGAAGACAAGAAGAACTCAAGCACTTGGCTAGGCGACCGCAAACCAGGCTTTTACTATTGCACCAGGTGCAAGAATTGTAAGACAACGAAAACCATAAACACTAAACCTACAACCTCGTTCAAATCCAAAACAACAGGGGTGAATTATGAAATTAAAGAGAAAATAACTTGTGACTCTAAAGGCGTCATCTACCTCCTGGAATGCCCATGCGGCCTCCAATATATAGGCCGCACAATAAGGACACTCAAGGATAGGATAGCGGAACACTCACGGAATATAAAAAAAGGAGTACTTACTCATAGCGTGCCTGCACACTTTCAAGAACACCATAACTGCGACCCCTCACTTCTAAAATTCATGGGAATAAAGAAAGTTATACCACACTGGAGGGGAGGCAGCTATTTGAAGCAAATTTCCAAAGAAGAAACGAAGTGGATATTTAACATACAATCCCTTACCCCAAAAGGCCTGAACATCGATCTGGACCTGGGAGGTTTCCTGTTCAACTAGATATTTGTGCTGCTCCTATCTTATGACAATAATTCCCCCCCCACACACACATACTGGGGATCAACATATATGGTACATCTTCTCTAGTGGTTTCATTAGTCAGCTTTATGTATTTTTCTCATATTTTATTTTATTTATTATTTATTAATATGTTTTTATATAGTGCCAACAGATTACATAGCGCTTTACAATTTTAACAATTAGTATAAACAAGACTGGGTGGGTAAGAGGGCCCTGCTCACAAACTTACACTCTATAGGTCACACAATGGAACCAGCCAGGGTGTATGGTAAAAGTGCTCTGTATGATCAGGCCACACAGCAGTGTTAGTAACAGAGATGAGGGAATTTTAGAATAGCGAAACAGTGTGCAGGTTTGTGTTAGTAATGTAAAAGAAATGAAGAAGTGATTGTTAATATGGTACATAAAGCTTAGGAAGCTTAGGAACAAATAATAAAAAAAGTTAAATGAGCTGCCTTTTTTTAAATAAAAAAATAAATAAAATAAGGACATAGTACAAAGTAAGGAAAAGGAAGTAAAGGAAGCATAATTTTTCACTTGCCTCATATCAATCACATTTTTTGGTTAATGAACATTTTAAAATCAATGTTATAAAATAGTCAACTAACCAATTTTTGTTCTCCATAGGTCCATTACACCAGAAATCAAGGCATCCAGTGGCAGCATTGGAACCTGATGAGGATGCAAACACAATTGTAACGTTTTTATTGATTCCGACTGAAGCACCCACAGAGCAACCGATTCCACAACAACCGGCTGCAGAGCAGCATCCTTCACAAAGACAGGATCCACCAAATGATGCAGTCTATGAATTAGCACAGAATAGAGGCTAAACAGGATATGTTTATTGCTACTCACCAGGCATACATGCAGCGTCTGCACAATACCTTCCGCAGAAAAAATACCATTTTAAGCCTGGGCATTAATTGAATGGCTTCATTTATGGAGCAGAGAAATGTGGTAACAGCGCAAAATACAGCTGCAGTGGAAACAGGCAATAACATCATGTGGGAACTTACTGTGCATGTGGTGCATATGTCTACCCAGGTCCATGAAGACATTGGGCTCATCCAGACCTACGCATGAGAGCAGAGCGTATTACGACCAGCGTACGATCGCTTGCGAGCGTAGGTCTGGATTAGGCCCATTGTCACTGCGTTTCATCCTCCAAGTTCCTCATCAGTGGAAAGCAGCCAAACAAATACCCCCAGAGCTCTCCAGCTAATACACCTCCTCGACGCGGTATTCGTACCAGGGAAGGAAGAGGACACCTGGCCACATCACAACATTCCTGAAGAAAACTACAATAATTGTTATTTCTTTCTTTCAGATAGTTCAAAAATGTTTCTTTTGCTATTTGCAAAATGTAAGAATGCATTTCTGTTTTAATGCTAATACATGCTATATAAATATATATATAGAACAATTTTTGGGGAAAAAACTTTATGGCTGATTATTTTGCAAACACACATGATAAATATATAGTTTAACATCTTTAGTTCACTCATTATTATTCTATTTAAAAAATGGGTGACAACATTAACTTTATGTGCAATAACTATAAGGTTTTAAAACTTTTATAGGGGAACTGACCCATTCATGAATAATTGGCTGCGAATAGGACAAGTGCGACTCTTCTACATGGTGGTTTTTTGTTTTGCGATTTGAACACGATGGGCCTGATCCAGAGCAACGCTCGCAAGCGAGCGTACGCTCATCGTATGCGAATTTTCGGCGAACAAATACCCCCAGAGCTCTCCAGCTAATACACCTCCTCGACGCGGTATTCGTACCAGGGAAGGAAGAGGACACCTGGCCACATCACAACATTCCTGAAGAAAACTACAATAATTGTTATTTCTTTCTTTCAGATAGTTCAAAAATGTTTCTTTTGCTATTTGCAAAATGTAACAATGCATTTCTGTTTTGATGCTAATACATGCTATATATATATATATATATATAACAATTTTTTGGGAAAAAACTTTGTGGTTGATTATTTTGGGTGACAACATTAACTTTATGTGCAATAAAGGTTTTAAAACTTTTATAGGGGAACCGACCCATTCATGAATAATTGGCTGCGAATAGGACAAGTGCGATTCTTCTACATGGTGGTTTTTTGTTTTGCGATTTGAACACGATTTCAATAGCAAATAGCCAAATACGCGCTTAGTAAATACAGGGTGTTGTATGTCCATCATTGCAGAAATCGCCATGGTGAATAATTTAATTGGCGATTTGAGGAAATCTAAACTCCTGGCGATTTTACCTTTCGTATATGCGGCGATCACATAATCACTGCCAAAATCGACCAAAAAAAGGCACTTCAGCCCATTATTTAAATGCATTGCTAAGTGTGATTTACTTTTGCACCTTTAAGTAATGTGAAATTTGAAACACCCTGTATGCTTCCCCTTCCCAGAGGCCCTAGCACACTGCCAGTTAGTCATTTTGGAATAATTTTATTTTAATAGTTCTTCTAGTGAAGAAATGAGGCATAGCAGCACTTAAAAATATACACAAGTTTTATACTGGAGGTGGCAGCAAATACTGCCTATTATGTCCTAACAACATTCAAATGTGACTTAATGTGCCTCCACATTACATGTATTCTGCTGTGTGCAATAAAACATATAGGACACAAACAGAATGATACATTCACTGGCAAAATAAGTATACAACGAAAGTAGAGAACAAATATTTCTGTTTAGCATCTCTAGTATCTCTGGCACATTGAAACTGAAAGGGCACTTTATGGCCAAGCCAGAGAGCGTCTAAATGGTTGTGTTCCTGGAAACAAGGGGGTAATGCAATGTATGTGCATTGTTGTGCTGAGAAATAGATGCCTGAAACTCTGTAAATGGATTAGCTAAATACATACACTTTTAAAATGTGAGTTATAAGATATATCTGAAATAGGTTATTCATTGTGGCCCTAAAAAAACCCATTTCCGATACAGTCTTATTATTCCATTTGTGAATTTCTACTTTTAGTACAATTCTGTACCTTTTTAGTGACCAGGCTAAGTCACTGAATCTATCTTATATTTTCTTTATGTTTTTATAAAAGTTTCTGTCAATGTTTACCAACAAATCAATGTATTGTATATAAATGATTATTGAACTCAATGCTTGCCCAAAATGAAAAAGATTAGTCAATTGGTGACAAAATATTATGTTCTTTTTCTCTTTTTGATTGACTATGCTATAAAGGGAAGCGGGATTATACAACTGCTTTAATGACGGCAACCAGCTCCTCACTTCTTTCTAAAATGGCAGCTCTTAGTCCTGAAGATGAGGGGTTCAGAGGCCCAGTACGGGCCATCATGCAGGAAGGTCACATGCTCCAGGGAGCACAGATCCACAGTACCTAGCCCTGCAGAGGGAGGATGGGAGTGAATGAGAAATGTTTTCCTCTGATAACTACTCTATAAAATGCAATTAAAATGGTAGTTATACCAGCCGAAGCTCAGCACTATGGTACCTGCCACGCTAAGAGTCAGGACATACGGCACATGACCAGGGCTTATATTTCAGGAAATTAGAAAATTCAAGCTAGGGCTTAGTTTATGACTTGGTCTTATTTTCAGGGAAAGACGGTAGTAACATAGTAACATAGTTGATGAGGTTGAAAAAAGACACCAGTCCATCAAGTTCAACCTATTTTGGATCTCCTGCCATCATTATCATTATATTTGAAGTTAATTCATATGAAGCTACCTCCAAACTGCTGCAATCTGGAGAAAAATAAATAAATAAAAAATACCAAAATGGCCGTCCTATTTCTCCCTGGCTCCACAAAATTTATCTAACCCTTTCTTAAACATATCAAGTGAAACTGCCATCACAACCTTCTAAGAAAACCTGGCAGCACCCAATCAGTTTAAATAATCCTCAGCCCCAATCCCTGGTCTTGCGTTTCCTATCCTGACTGCCCTTACTCTAAAGAACCCTTTCCTTTGCTGGTTGTGAAACTTCCTTTCCTCTAACCTTAGATTGAGATAGATTAAGGGGTTGCTGATACACACCCAAAAAGGAAAAAAAATATTGTTTCATGGAAAGGGGAGGAATTAGTATTAAATAGGGGAATGGAGGGGAGAAGACATGTCAGACTTTTAATGAACCTACTGGGAACATTATGCACTGTCTAGACACATTATATACTGACTAAAATTGGTAAGAGAAAAGGCTTTACCTGGCCTGACTAAGGGAACACCTGATCCTAATGTTCCACAAAGAGAGGGATAAAGTATAAAATATGTAAATAATATATATGCAAATTACCCCTGGCATTTATGCACCTGTCTTCATTAATCCATAAATTGATTTGAGCAACCACCATTTTGTGTAACTTTGTTTGCGTCAGCAGCTGACAGGGGCTGTTGGTCCAGAAGGTATTTTGAAGGCTTTAAAGTGGGCCTTATCTTTGTAAGCTCTCAATATAAAAAAAACACATGATACATGTGACCCAGTATAGGGACTCTCAAGGGCCTGATTCAATTAGCTTCACACTAGCGTTATTTGCGTTGCGATTTAAATATAAATGTTCTTATTTTTCACACTGTATATGACGGGAAAAAGTGCACCGCAAGCTTTTTCCATCATCGCAGCTAATTGAATCGGGCCCTCACTGTTTGGAGTTGGGACCACCACAGCAGAAAGGCCTTGATGGTGTCTGATGACTTATATTTGCAAATGTGTGTAACTAAACTTTCTGCATTTTATTTTACAGCTAGAATGGTAGGTTAGCTAATGGTTAATATTATTGTTGCTGGTGCATTTTCATTCCTTGTTTCATTCCTGTTTTTGTGCAGATTACCCCTGCTTTTCATGCACCTGTACATATTAATCTATAATATGAGTAAATGATAAATATAAAAAAAAATATTTATATTAATTATTAATTAATTTTTATCTCTTTATTTTGGATAACAACAGTACACAGGTTCTGTAATAAACCAGAACAATTAAAAGCCATTTTGGGCTGACAAACAGCATATACATCAAAACTGACAAAAAGAAAAATACACACTTATAAGGTAGAAAAACTGGCAATATTGTACCTATAACATTAAAGCACTAACAGCACAAGGAATACAAAAAATGCTATAATGTATTATATATTGTATAACTCTATTCTTTAATCCAAGTATTTAAACTACTAAATGGTATTATATTTGAAATAAATACCAACTTTTTGTAAAGTGGAAACATACAAAAATTACTGCGCTATTGGTTCATCTTAAACAAGTATTCACGCTCAGTATAATTTGGTTTTGTATGTTTTGATGTTTATTTGGCTGGCAGCCTTCCTTACAGCTGCTTTTGATTCATTTTAATTTTATTTAAATTTATATTTCTCCTAATATTTATTATTGTTACTATCACTTTGTCTGAGCGCCAGGACCTCCTCTCCTAGTTAGTTTTACTTTTTGTAAAGTGGAGCTAATAGAAAAGGGTAGGGGTAAAGAAGGGGGGTCAGCACTAGTTTGTGTATACTCAAGGCCAAAAGGTTTATTGAAGGGGGGGAATAAATCATTTGCAAGCCTGGGCCATAATAAAAGGGAAATTAGAGATGTCTGGGCATCGAATGATCATAACAAGGGAACCATGGCTGCAAAACTGAGTAAAAAATGTAATAGTGTTGTGCATCAGGCAAGCGAGGAACTCAATGGAGGCTACATACTAAACTTTGCTAATAACAGCGACACAGTGGGACTAGCAGGGTCTTTTCCCAATCTCTAGCTATCTGTAGCTTTGCCGCTGAGAAAATGTAAGAAAGGAGCTGGCATGCAGACTTAATTAGCTTATGGGGAGGTTTAACTAGGAGAAAGGTGAGTGAGTTTTTAATCTATCTATCTGAGAAACCGGGGCCTGAATTTCGTCCCAGGTCTTCACCATCACACACTCCAACCAGATGTGAAAAAATTAACCTCTCTGCCCACATTGTCCGCACATTTCTGAAGACTGAGGAAATATGCGAGATATTATAGAGGGAGAGAGGTACCATCTGCTATATACCTTAAATGCATTCTCACAAATAGTGTTGATAGAAACTTGAGCAGTGCACTGGCATATGATTGAGCATCCCTCCCCACCAAACCCAAAACCCAGATCCTGTTCCCAAAGTGCTTCAAATGGCTCCAGAGAGGAAGGTGGCGGATGGTGAAATTATAGTAGCATGTAAGAGGGATATGATCCCCCTCCCTCCTGGACTGTACAAACAGCCACGCTCAAACGCTGTAGGTTTCCTCACCTTTGCTGAATATAAAATATTTTTAAATATTGTTCATTTAAAACAGATAATTTATGTTTCATTTGGGATTTGTTATTTACTTTCTTCTGTTATAACGGGCTACTATCAGCCATAGCATTGCTATCAGTGGCATGTTGTTTTTGCATAAAGCATAGCTGTATTTCCAACAAACATCTAGAAATTGTATAACACTTGTTCAAAGCCCCATCATTTTCCATTTATAAGTGCAGTTAGGTAATGGTTCAAAAAGCCAAATGTTATCTCCTTGTGTTATTACAAAAAAAAAGAGAGAAATTATATTATTATTTTTTATTTTATTGTATTTTTGTTACCGTATAATCTGTCAGTAATTTCCATGTTGTTGGAAGACCCAACATTGGTAATAGTGACACTATTTGTAATTATAGCATATATTACATTAATACATTTGTTGATGTTGATATTACAAGGGAATAGGGCATTCATTTTAGTTGTTGCCTGCGGCACAAAAACAGCCAGTGACAGTCTGTACATTGTTCATAAAATTAGTCATGTTTTTATAATAAGTCACGTTTTAATGTACTGTTCCTCTAGCAAATAACAGTTACAGTGCTTTCTCCAGCCCTGGAAGGGTTCAGGCTACAATATGGCAAGACATGCAAATTACTTTAAAATGAGCATTGAGAACAGCAGAGAAAACAAATGAATCGCATTACAGGTGTCTGTTCGGAGGGTTATACAGATCCTAAGCTCCACTTTGAGAATTATAACAGCTGTCAACATTAAAACACCCATCTGGGAATATGAAGGCTAAAGTCTTAAACAAATCTCGCAGGTTACTAATGTGAGGTTTGTGGTTCCTCCAGGATTGTAAATTAATGGACTGAGGCTCAGAGAACACTGTATCAGTGCTATTTTCTCTCTCTTTAGATAACTGTTTGCATGGCCTGATTTGCTTATCCTTTTCTTTATATATTTGGTTTGCTGGAAAAATAATGTTCAAAAGGCAGAATGGAATTCAATTTCAGCGCCCATAATTTGCAATTTGCAAGACTGGAAGTCTCGGGAAAATCTAAAGCAGAATGCAGTTTTATAGGGCGATGTGCAATTTAACTTGTATTTGCATTTTAACCTGTTTCTCCTACTTACAGCCCTGTGTGCTGCTTTTCATCCTACTTTCAGACGTTCCTTATTTCCTGC
>WWET01000194.1:545208-565212 GCA_011038615.1 Limnodynastes dumerilii | reverse complement strand
GTGTATAAACATAAGAAAAGGCAGAGTGCGCGCCTAACAGGAAGACGGCGCGCACGTGCATGGTTACTAAGACGCTGTAACCATGCTGCCTGTCGGCTGGGGAATCCCCTGAGACGCGCCGCGGGAATCAAGGTAAGCGAGCAGACGGGGAGGGAGCCGACGGATACAGCTTGCCGTTAGACGGCAGCTGTAGGATTACTATAGTAATCCTAGCGTAACATCTGGAGGGCGCATGCGCCCTCCGTTCAGTCAGGTGATTTACGCACCTTGCGTGCGTAAATCACCTGACGCTATTAATTCTGGATCCGGTCCCTAGTCATAAAATAAGCCTTACCTTGATTTTCATATTTCATGAAATATAAGCCCTACCCCGAAAATAAGCCGTAGTCACGTGCAGTGCGTCCTGACTCCGCTGAGCAACGAGCCTTCCCGGCCTGTGAGCGTCCACGCGCCTGGCCCACTATTACTGCGAGCCTCCCTCTCGGATCCGTCGGTGAGTGAGCCCTGCCTTCACAGCTGAGGTATACTGCTGACAAATACTTTGGGCGGTGCTTAGTGTATCGGGCTCTGAGCAAGTGTGCACAGTAAAGGTGAGCGTCCATTTCCTGCTCATTAGGTGCCATTTTATGTGTCTAGCTGTTGCTGAACGCCAGCTTCAGCTGTCTAACTGAACCACAGACCCCCCACCAAGCTTCATCTCCCCTATACCAAATAAAAAACCTACAGTGTGCTTCACTGCTAACCTAAATACAAGAGGGGATAAATACACAAACCTACAGTGTGCTTCACTGCTAACCTAAATACTAGAGGAGATAAATAAACAGAAAAAGAAAAAAACAAAATAAGCCCTACCCTGAAAATAAGCCCTAGTGCCTTTTTTGAAGAAAAATAAAATATAAGACCCTGTCTTATTTTCAGGGAGAAATGGTAGTCAGATAGTAGGCAAACCAAAAAGACCCTGATAGAATGTGGAGAATCTATTTCTTTGTAATGCTAACAAAGTAAATGACCACCAATGGCCACCAATTAGCTCAGATTAGCTTGCCTCTAATTGGCTCAATTATGAGAAAACATGTCTGACCGGCCATTCACCTGTAAGGACCGGATTCTCAGTCTCGTATTTTTCATTTTACGTACACTCTTTTAGGTTTAGAGCTACTGTGCATGCGTAGTAACTCTTTTACGCTATCTATGTAACATTTCGTTATGTAGATTGCGTACATGCGGTCTAGCGTAAAAGAGTTACTCTTTAAAGACAGCGTGTACACAATATACGTAAGGAAATGTTATGTAGATAGTGTAAAAGAGTTACTACGCATGTGCAGTAGTTCTAAACATATTCTCGTAAAACGAAAAATATGAGACTGAGAATCCAGTCCTAAATCCTCGGTGACTTATACAAGATGATTCATAGACCTTTCTTTATTCCTCTGTGTTTGTGGTAACCAGCCTTGGCTTCAAGCACAGGTGCATGTTACAGATTTGAATGCAAGAACTCAAAATGGTGACACCTTCATGGGTTGTATTCTTTCCCTTATTATGAATGGATGAATCTTGTTTTTTTGTAGCCTCGTGCACGGCATCAAGTATAAATAATGCCCCAAAGCTAAATTGTTATAGGTGTTATGTGGTTGGTCAGAAGCTTAACACTTACTATGATTCAAAATACAGACATAATATTTATTAATAAAATTTATAAATATGAAAAAGGTATCACATTATGTAATATGTCTGTTTTTTTACCATTTAAATCAAATGCATGTTTATTTCTGCAATTGCTTGCAAGCAAATTGTAAACTAAGGTATAGACTCTTGTAATAAACTTAACACCTGCTTTACTGATAGTGCTAAATAATACAAACACCATTGAGAGTTTCCACACTATAGTTTATTATTCTAACATAATTTCCAAGTCGTAAACTTTAACAATTATCTGTCTGGCTTTTCTTTTTGCACAGAAAATTGTATTTTGCCGTTATGTATGAATTTATTTTTTGGGTACTATTTGTGTACTAAATTTGGAATTATTACTAATGTTGGGCTGGATCAAGAAATAAGCACAGATTCCATATGTTAGCCTATGCAAAGGAGGCTAATGTACGGAATTTGCGATCCCATAATTAATATGTATGAGGGGAGTGCACATTCCCTGTTCTCAACCGTACAGGCAATCCTCACGCAGAACCCTACCGTATGTGTCCACATGCGGAAGGCCCATGTGCAGTACGTAATGAAGGATTGTCCATAACGACTTGGGAAAGACCTTTATGTACAATTTGCATTCCTGTCTAGACCCACCATGGGTTTCAAGCATGCTTGGTGAGTCAGCTTGCCCCACCTACGGAGAGTGACTTCCGCATCGGAATGCAGCATCAGTTTCATGCACAGTGTGAACACATAGGCAATTTACACACACAATGGACCGGTTCCAGACTCCCGTGCGCTTTACGTGTGGGAGTCTGTCCATCCAAATGAGAGAGGAGAGTGAACTCCACCTGTCACTCCCCTCTCTCGTTCAAAACAAGTACGCTGCATGTACAATTTACATGCTTCCCCTGCCCACCTTGGCATGTGCCCTCCAGTACATTTAGCCCACTTACATACACAAGGTGCCGTAGTTCTGTATCCGGCGCCATGAGTGTGAGTTGCCTGCCGTTATCAAGTCTGGATCCATTTCGTCATTATTAAACAAATCATAAACATGGATGCATGTATCATTTCAATATATATTTAGAGCAAACCATTACTCACTTAATAAAATGCAATTTGGAGATGTTTTGTTGTAAAATCATTTCTTCTTATAAACAAAAATGTGTTAAATTTTCTGCAATAATTAGATGAATAATGTACTATCTGAGAAGTAATTTGGACCCAAATGAACACCAACTCCATGTATTAGAAAAAAAAAAAAAACAAACAAAAGACTAAACAAGCAATCACAGAACTTGAATGTATCTTTTGGAAAATGTGCTATTTGCAGTATAAGAATTAATTACATTTTAATTTGCTCACTTACGACAGCCAAGGGCTGCATATGTAGTGTGGAAAAATGTGACTAAAAGGTATGGAAAGTTTGCAAAACTTTGAAGTCTGGATCCAGTACACTATTGCTTTTAATCAATTCCAAAACAATGCTACTGTCAAGAACTGTGAGGTTTTATGGGACCTGTCCCGGGTTCCAAGGGAAGCGACAGATGAGCAGGACTAAAAGGAAGCTTGTTTAATAAATGATAGTTGCATGAACAGACAAGTGCATAAATCAAACAGTCTCAATGATCGGACTATCGGAGAGTGACTTCCGCATCGGAATGCAGCATCAGTTTCATGCACAGTGTGAACACATAGGCAATTTACACACACAATGGACCGGTTCCAGACTGATCGGACTATGCCGGTTTGGCACAAATGAAAAGAACAGTCTTAGAACTCAGACTATGCCGGTTTGGCAAAAGGATAAGAACAATTCGGTAAATGGATTATGCCGACTTGGCATATTAGGCAAGTACAGTCCTGAACGGATTGTGCTGGCTTGGCACTCTTGGCAAGAACAGACTTAAATTGGGTTTAGGAATCAAACCTGGAGTTAAGAAGACTCGACCGGACTGGGGTGCAGAAGACTGAACCGGACTGGGGTGCAGAAGACTCGACCGGACTGGGGTGCAGAAGACTCGACCGGACTGGGGTGCAGAAGACTTGAGCAGGATAGCAGGACCAGGATAGTACTGTATAGCAACAGCAGGCTTGACTGGGTAGCAACGGCAGGCTTGACTGGGTAGCAACGGCAGGCTGAACTGTATATCAGTGAAAAGGTACCCCGGGTTTACCACGACAGATAACCATGGTGACCAGAGAGAGGAGGAGTAGAGGAAGCTGGGTAGCTCACCAGTTTGTAGAGCCTGATATCAGACCGGGTGTTTGCTAGAGCCCCTGATGGTGGGGATAGACTGGAGCAGGTAGGAATCCGTCAGGTTACGCCCCTTAGAGAATACTCGGAAGAGGAAAGGGGGCAGCGGGGAATGGATAAGGTAAAGAGGGCAAATAGCAAAAGCAGTACCAGAAGAGACTGGACTGAAACTAACCACAATAAACATAAAACACTAACAAGAGACTGGAGGAAGTACACGGGACAGACAAGACTGACTGACGAACTGGGACTTACTCACACACACTCACACACTCATACAACTACCCAAAAGGCACAAGCACAAACTCACAGGAGAAGGCAGGGAATAACAACACTGGAATAGCACAATAAGGTGGGAGAGGAGGTAACTGGAACACTGAGGATAACAGGCAAGGACCAGGGCTGGATAATGGAGGACACTCAATAATCAGAAAAGGCAAGAGGAGAGCAAAATAAGGCAGGCACAGATACTGACAAAACAGATTCTATAACCGGAACCAGGAAGAAGACTGAGGAGATCTAAATAGAGGCTGCTAGCCTCTGATAGGCTAGCAGCTGACAAGCCTCTGGTGGGAAGTCCCTGAGCGTATTACTGCAATGAACGGTGAGCGCGCCTGACTGACGCTGCGGCGATGCTCCCACGTGTCATTGTGTACATTGGAGACAGACATGTCGGGAGCTGCAGGGCACGAGGAGACACATGCAGGAAACGGAGTGCACGGACGAGGGGAACGAGGAGGGTAAGTAACAGCACAGATTGTAACACAGGCTTGACTGGGTAGCAACGGCAGGCTGGTCTGTATAGCAACAGCAGGGTAGCAACTGGGTAGCAACAGCAGGCTTGAACTTGATGCTAGGCAGGTTTGACTAGGTAGCAACAGCAGGCTAAACTGTATAGCAACAGTAGGCTTGAACTTGATGCTAGGCAGGTTTGACTGGGTAGCAACAGCAGGCTAAACTGTATAGCAACAGCGGCTTGAACCAGATGCTAGGCAGTCTTGACTGGAATGCAACAGGCAAATCAGGAAGCAAGATAACTAGACACCATGAAGACCAAGCTGTTCCTAGAAGACCAAGTTGTTCTGGGCACAGCATGGACTGTGCACAGAGTTTAAATAGCCCACCCAGTGTACAGATTGGCTGGAGGAATTATGTGTGCACAGAGGAGCATCTGAGCGGCTGCCACTATTGGGAGTGGTACCTCTGGAAGCCTGGAGAGCGGGCATGACCTGGGAAAACAGCTGACAGATGACTCCTGACACGGTAAGTGCAGCAGCGTCTGCCGCTGAGCGTGACCGCTACAAAATCACCAAAAATGTGTACTTTTATTAGTGTGTGTGAGAAAAGCCAAGGGCAACAATATGTTTTTCCAATAAGGAAATAATTAGAAATTCTTCTATTTTCAGCACTATTATTATTATTATTATTATTATTATTATTAAGGTTTATTTATAGGACGCCACACAGTATCCGCAGCGCCATACAGAGGCAATAGCAAAGACAATAGTTACATATACAGTTCAATACAATAATTAACAGAGACAATAATTAACAAAAACAAAGGACTAATACATACAAAGTAAATTAGAATCTTCCTGTGAATAGAAATCTGGTGATATCATGGTGGTTTAATTATCCCATAAATTTTATTTTGAACATGTGTGGAATGATCAAAATTAAGGAACTCTTCTAGACTGGTAAGAACTTTGATATGCTAGGGGTCCAGGTATACAAATGTTAATGGTAAAGAGAAGCCAGTTTAAGCCCAGAATCCTCAGTTTTTTTTATTTATTAATGTAATAAGCATTAACATTCAATAGAGAATGCTCATGAAACAAATTCATGAATGTTCAGTGATTATTTATTTTTTTTGGTTGTTTTAATTTTTGACATCTGTGGCAAACAGAGATTTTACAATAAATTGAAATATTGGGCCAATTGCCTCGAAGAAAAATACAATTATTGTATTATCTAAAAATTCCAACATGTAAACATAGTATTCTAATAAGAAATAGACTTAATTAGCAATCGGAACATGATTAACATGATTAATCCCCTGGGGGAGGAAAAAAGGTGAACAATTCACTGAATTTCATTATGAATGCCAAGAGGTGGATATAGCGGAGTACTGGAAAGAATGACTTTGCATTCCAAACTTGTCCTTTATCTTAAGTAGGTTAAAACATTGGAACCATTGGAACTACATTTTATGGAAAATAGTGATCATATTACTGAAGACTTGTAAAGTATTCCATACAGGCAACAAAATTTATGTTTTCAGGAGGGCCTCACGTGATGGGGGATGTACATGATTTGCAGATTTTGGCCACAGATGATTGGGCTTTATTATTGGGGATACTTTAGCTGCCCTCCTACCTACACGGTGTAGAAGAAGATACAGTGGGTCCTTGCTAGCAGTATTACAAGATTGGACCCATATATCTGATTCTTATGTGATGGGATCTCTGAGCAAATTATTCATAGGGATCCACATAAACACTTTCCTCGCACAGACAGAATTCCAATACAAAGGTCCTAGCTTTATTCTAGCAACCCCTGAAAATGAAAAATGGTGTCAGTACAGAAATCTGTATCAATAGGCAGAAAGAGGGAACGTTTATACTGTACATTGTAATACAAAGACCTACCTACTTGTGATGACAGTCAAGCCTCTCTCTCCCAAGGAGTCAGAATTGTCATTCCTCTTAAATTTGGATGAGTTGGAATGCAATCCATTTCAGCAGTGTAGATGCATGTGCAGAACAGAAAAGAGCTGAGCTCAGAATTCATAGAAGGCATGGGATTGGATCACTGGGATCAGAAAAAAATTTTGCAATCGGCAATGTTCATGTGTCATTTCCACTATGAATCTAGCATTACATACTGGGAGTGTTTCCGATGGTGGGCAGGATGCAGAGATTACCTCCATATAGTGGGAGAGGGGAAGTACTTATATTGTATAGTGGGAGCATGCTAAGCACCCTCCACTGTAGTAGGATTTCTGGATTATCACCATTTTATGTTACAGCGTTGCGGATATCTTATGGTAGGGGTCAGTGATCATAAGACTGTTCGACAAGGTGAATTGCCTCCCCTTGCCCACACAGAAGGCTGTAGCTCCGAGCAAGGCAGCATCATAACTCTGGATTTGTTCTATGGTGGGTGATAATCAGAGAAAACTACAATACTACTTCCAGTTGATAAAGATAAGAGTCTGAAATGTACAAACTGACTTATTTCTAGCATTTCCATCACATGCATTTTCAACCACCACCAAAATACTAATATTTGTATACAACACCAATAGCTCTCATTTACATCCTAGAATCTAGTTGTGTATTGAGCCTGTTTGGAACTCTGCATATATTTTTCAAGTGTTTCAATGTTATTGCTTGATTGTTGGACCTTTCGTGTGTTGTGTGGAGTTCAAAAAATACATATATCAGTCAAAACAGCTTTTTATTTCCTTGCCTGGACTTCCTCACAACTCATTGCATTGAACTTTTCCTGTTTCCTTCATTTGACCCTAGTTTAGCTATAACTGGACTTACAAAAGCAAGACTTCCTTTATTTGAAGTATTTGGATTGTTAGATGAGTTTACGCACTTGATGGCCCCATATTAACCTGTAATATAGGTCTGTGAATATTTTATTCTGTTTATCTGGTAATGATATGATCTGGTGCTTTATCACAAGCGTAATGCATTGTCCTTGTATAGTCACTTTTAAGGGCACTCAGCTTTGTAGTACAGCACATGTATGCATGCTACTGAAGCCTCATATTCATTTTATTGGGTCAGCATAGCGTTTGTGGGTTTCCTCAACATTACAAAACCATATTAGTAGGTTAAATTGTGTGTTAGGAAGTTTAGGCTGTGGGCTCCAATGATGCAGGGATACTCGTGAGAATGACAAATTTTCCCTGTGCAGAGCTGTGCAATTTGGTGGCCAGTGGCGTAACTATAGTCGGGCAAGAGATGCCGCAGGTACAGGGAATGGAGGAGAAAGGAGCCCGTGGCAGCCTCGCCCTTACCTCTTGCACTTATGGAGCTTTAAACAAGCTGCCAGAGGCTGGCAGCTTAAAACAGCACGCAGCACTCTATGTATGAGTCTTGAGAGCTATTTATAAATATAATGCCAGCAGCTTAGAGCCACTAGCAATGTATGAACAGTGGTCAAGACTCATACACATGTTGCTGAATTCCAATACTCACTCAGCCACTGACAGCTTGTCTGTACATGCTCAACAGCACACGGGAGGGGGGCATGCTTTTTCTGCAGTTGGTGGCATTATATAAATGAACAATAATAATGATTACAGTTCTGCTCAGGAACATAATTCCATTGTCCTCATCATAAAGTGCTATGGGATCTACAGTATAACTAAGAGTGGTGATTTCTAGTACATTGGGGGATTCTCTGATACATACAGAGTTAAATGCTACACACAAGAAAACAAGTGCAACAATGGCTGAGCTGTGGCCGTAGAACATTTCGCCACTCTTCAGCAGCTGAGCTGTTAAGTGACTTCTCTGAGAAGCTATTTTTAAACAGAAATATACTGAGGGGCAAAGAGATACTGGTGATCATCCCTGAGCACAGCAGACAGCTTTTAGTGTGAGACATTACTAGTTTGATTCCTGTGCAATATATCTTTATAGAAAATGACAAGCAAAGATGAACAAAGCGAATTCCTTCTTTTCTTGTGGCCATATCCAGAATAGCCCCATGCCCTTGATAAGCTTTACCTTAATGAAACTGACAAAGCACTGACAGGAGCGGGTGCATCAGCTATGAAACAAATATGCAGCCGTAAGAGCTCTCCCGGAAAATGTGTCGTTTCTCGCTGGCAAGTAAACATAAACTGTAACATTATTCTAACACTGTTCCCTTTCCTGATCTGCTGGGCTGCATTTGCACTGCGGTAAGGTGATATGTTGTGATCTTTCAATTGTTTGAATTAAGCCCTTTGTGATTTCCTTTGTTGAAATGTGTACATATGCTCAGCCCATGTGGGACGCCACCACTGGCACTTGTCACAAGAATTAAATCTGTCTCAAGCTTGTTTACTGCTCAGTACTTGTCACACTGCTCCCTGGAGCCCTGTGGTTTTTTTTTTCTTTTTTTTTTAAAGCCTCTGTTCAAGATTTAATTTCCTTTTTTTTTTTTGTTGTTTATGTATGTTCTTACACTTGCAGGTGCAAGAGGGGATAAAAATGCCATGCCAGATGTTTACAATACGCAGTAACAGAAGTACAGAAAGATTAAGAGGTGCGTTGGCTTTGATCAAGGCAGTTTTTTTTCCCCTTAACTATACTGCCCTATCCAATATTAAGTAGGCTTTCTTCAAAAACACTATTGCATCCAATTTTTGGATGAAGAAAATATTTCATAAAGTAATTAGAAAAACATATTACTTTTCATTTTTTTTTTTGCCTGCCTTTAAAAACATTTACTTATGAAGGAAGTGTTTCATTCTATGCATGCAATTTGCATAAACACACTGCTACAGAGGCAATTTGCAGGCAGTTTTCCAACAATCATTGTATATCTCCCGGTTGTTAAAGTCAGGCTCCTGAAGACATATCTGCATTATTATAACTAGGACCTCCATCTTGCCAAGAAACCAAACCTCCTGCCACTCATAAGCGCTATGATTATAGTATTCACAGCAACTGCTTGCAGGAGAGAAACAAACTGTAGCATTGAATCTAGTCTTGTTATCTTTGCCCTTTAATTTGCTGAAGACAACACAGTAATTAACATTATTTACACTCTGAACACTTTTTTTTTTATTCCAGAACATACCATTGTAGAATAAATTTCCTGGACAAAATTATTAAATTGCATAGTAAAAAAGTATAAGACAGTAACAGGGGGTATCCCCAGATCTGTGGCCCTTATTCATTTTTTCCTGTGTTGCTAATAGGTACAGCTACAGACTGGAACTTGCTGGAAAATTCTAGCCTTAGGTGCAAGCCCAAAGCTGTACCCATAAATAGCAGCCCATCCTTAAAGGATTCTTTTCAGGATAATAAATATGTGTATCTTAAACAAAAAAACAACAAAAAACCAATTCGGGTGCTGGAAATATAGGGAACAAAAGATATGCGCAAAGGCTACTTGGTAATTGTCTTATTTACTAGTACCAGATTAATTTGTTTAATAAATTGTATTTTTTGCATTTATGAATTGTTCTTGAAGGCATATTTTATTATTTGATTCATATTAAGCTATACATAGTTTGATATTGATATCAGTCAATCGAATAACATTACAGCTATTTACTACATATTAACTTCTAATTCAATACATGTGTGCAAGTGTATATATAAAAGTTGTGGTACAGCCAAGGACCAAAATGACCACTGTGCAATTACAGGGAACAAAAGAGAGGTCCGGCGCTCCATACATGCATTATATAACACTATGTGCCTACAGGAGGTGCTTTGACACTGGGCAGGTAAGCTTAACCAAATATAGCTATATTGTGAACTAAACCTCCTTTTTATGTATGTGCTGACACACAGTGTTATATAATGCATGTTTGGAGCACCGGACCTCTCTTTTGTTCCTTGCATTTACTGCATATACTAACCTTATACAGCGCTGGTCACTTTCTTTTGTTTTTCTATAATAAATATGTGTCTTCACATATATTTAATATGTTTTCCTTGTTTAAAAGAGAACATGGAAAACATTGGGCTGGATCCAGACCTATGGGCGCCCGAGGTCATTACGGCCAGCAGTGTAGCAGGGAGTGCACGCCCCATGCACTCCCCGCTAAAGGTAGTGAAATATGGAAACTTACATGTCGAGATTCCTAGCTTAACATTTAAGACTTGTCGTAATGCTGCTTCCCCCACCCCGAGCCCTAATTTAAATGCCTATCTCCGTCTATATGGCAGCGATACAACATACATAAAAGGGGGGACCTTTTACATAACAAGGCATACGTAATTTACGTTAAGTACGCACATGCGCACAAACTTTTGACGGGATTTCCCGTCTGCCGTAGCCCAGGATCTGGGCCATTGAATGCTCATTTGAAACCCATCTTGAATATCTTGGTATCTTGTTTGGACTAGCAGTCACGTTTTAAATATATAAGACACCCTGAATTTATTATACTAAGAAAGTGCTTCTTAACAATACAAAGATCATTTACATAACTGCTGTATAATATACCACTTAATCATCTCAAATTTATCCCTTCTGGTGTGTGTGTGTGTGTGTGTGTGTGTGTGTGTGTGTGTATATATATATATTCCTTTCCTGCAGCTTAGTAAATCTTAGAAAAGTGGAGATGTTGCCCATAGCAACCAATCAGATACTAACTGACATTATCTAGTATGTAATGGAAAAGTGACAGCTAGAATCTGATTGGTTGCTATGGGCAACATCTCCAGTTTTTCATTCCCATAGCTTAGTAGCCCCAAACTCTCTACTGTGCTCTCCAATGGGGCTAAATAACTGATTTCAGGTTCTTAGCCTTCCTAAATCGTATTTCTTGTTTGGTTGGTAAATATGAGGCCAGCACCGAATCAATTGCCAGTATTGACCAATGTTTATTTAATATTGATCTAATTTTTTCTCCTGCTTGGGAATAATTTGTAAGAAATGGACACACTATCTGAGTTCCTTCACCCTGTTTTACTTCTTTTTCTTTATATTGTAACAGTGTTTCTTTTCATTTTTTCTAGCTCTGCAATAACTGTTTTCTATTAAATCCTGTGTATAATTATTTGATGCAAACTTCTATTTATACTCCTGTGACAGTTCATCATATTTCTTTAAGTCCCAACAATTTCTCCTTAACCTAATAAAGTGCAAGTTGGAATGGCATGCAACTGTAAAAGTGTTCATGCTCTCAGCTCCCCATATAGAGGTTTGCAAAGCTGGGAGCGAAAATCATGCCCATTGCCACCACCTGACTTGCAAGTAGTAAACACCCTCAAAGATAAAGGTAAGTAAAACGGGTCAGTATGAGCCAGGGGGTGGAGCCTAATGACGTGATTTGCATAACTTGCGTCATTAAGCTCCGCCCCTGCATGCGTCGGTAGCTTCTCTCCGGGATCTCCCGGAGGGAAGCTGCCAAAAGTCGGCAACCATGATCTATAGTGTCCCAACACTCTTATCATTCCAGTGGATTGTCTGTAAGACATAGGTTGAGACTTTCACAAAAGAATCTAGTTCAGGGGTTTTCAACCAACAACATCAACATTTTTAATTCCCTTACAAATTCTTCAGTTGGGTCTAAGTCCAGTATTTTTTATATGACTCTACATCCCCCAAGAGGTTATAAGCTTCTTGTCACGACTGCGAGGTTCTGTGGGATCTGTCCCGGGTTCCAAGGGAAGACGAGCAGGAGTGAAAGGAAGCTTGTTTAATAAATGATTGGTGCATGAACAGACATGAGCATAGATAGAACAGTCTTAGTAATCAGACTATGCCGGTTTGGCACAAATGATAAGAACAGTTCAGTAAACAGATTATGCCAGTTTGGCACACATGGCAAAGAGCAGACTTAGGAATCAGACCTGGAGTGCAGAAGACTTGACCGGACTGGAGTGCAGAAGACTTGACCGGACTGGAGTGCAGAAGACTTGACCGGACTGGAGTGCAGGAGACTTGACCGGACTGGAGTGCAGAAGACTTGACCGGACTGGAGTGCAGGAGACTAGACCGGACTGAAGTGCAGATGACTGCTGGACCAGACGGGAATGCAGGGCTGGACTGGAACGCAGGGCTGCTGGGCCGGACTGGAGTGTAGATGACTTGACCAGGAAAGCAGGACCAGGATAGAACTGTATAACAACAGCAGGCTTGACTGCGTAGCAACAGCAGGCTTGAACTGTATAGCAACAGCAGGATTGATTGGGTAACAATGGCAGGCTTAAACTGTATAGCAACAGCAGGCTTGAACTGTATAGCAACAGCAGGCTTGATTGGGTAACAATGGCAGGCTTGAACTGTATAGCAACAGCAGGCTTGACTGGGTAGCAACAGCAGACTCAAACTGTATAGCAACAGCAGGCTTGACTGGGTAGCAACAGCAGGCTTAAACTGTATAGCAACAGCAGGCTAAACTGTATAGCAACAGTAGGCTTGAACTTGATGTTAGGCAGGTTTGACTGGGTAGCAACAGCAGGCTAAACTGTATAGCAACAGTAGGCTTGAACTTGATGCTAGGCAGGTTTGACTGGGTAGCAACAGCAGGCTAAACTGTATAGCAACAGTAGGCTTCAACTTGATGCTAGGGAGGTTTGATTGGGTAGCAACAGCAGGCTAAACTGTATAGCAACAGTAGGCTTGAACTTGATTCTAGGCAGGCTTGACTGGAATGCAGCAGGCAGATCAGGAAGCAAGATCGCTAGGCACCTTGAAGACCAAGTTGTTCTGGGCCCAGCATGGACTATGTACAGAGTTTAAATAGTGCACCCAGTGCACAGATTGGCTGGAGGAATCATGTGTGCTGCAGAGGAGCATCTGAGAGGCTGTTGGGAATCACCTGACAGGAGGCAAGCACTAGTGAAGTAATGGAACAGATGCCTAATCCCAGACACAAACACACATGCTTAGTGGAGACTTTGCAGGAGGCTGGAAGTGGCATCTCTGGAGGGCTGGAGAGAGGCACATCGTGGGGAAGCCTCTGACAGATGGCTTGTGGTCAATATAATCACTGGATTTCTCTGTTTGAGATGTGTGGTATTGAGCTACAGAATCTGCAGTCTTAACATCTAAGCTGATTTGGTATGTTAGTGTTGTTTGTTATTCTGTTATTTAATGTTTTATTATTCTAAAAGTGCTTGTCTATACATTTTTTTTTTAGACTTTCAAGAGTTATGTTATATTGACTCTAGAACAGCACTTGTTTTTTACTTTTGTGTATTTATCCTGGACTGGGGATCCAGTGTAGCAGCTCTTTGCTGATAAGGTTGATAAGGCTAGGGCATGTGGCTTCATTGGGCCACATCAAATCTGAACCCGATGCAACCCCGCACAATAACACAGTCAAGCAGCTACTGTAATGCCTGGGTAGTGAATGCCACCACTAGATCCATAAGATGCCAAGAACAGTAAATTCACTAGCTTTGGCTGTTGGATTTAGACTGTTTTTCATCCTAAAGTTACAGTCACAGCATTGAATTGCAGCAAGCAGTAATTCGATGATACACTGCAAGAGTAAAACTTACACTTATGAGTGTGTTCTTTCATCCTCGCTGGCTGCAGTGTTGAGATCTGTTCCTGCTTCTCTCATCTGATGGCTGAACTAAAGATTTATTATATTTTTAATTTTGATGAATGTATTTGCTAATATGCGGAAAGGGTTTGGGTTTGGAGTATTGCTGGAATTCTTTTTTTTGTAACCATTACATTTTTATTGATTTTTCAAATATGGGTACCTTGAAAAAGACACACTCGTGTTGAAACGCGTTGGTTGTGGGTAGCAGCGTTCCATTCCACTCAGCAAGCGGGCGGAGAGGGGGTGAGCAACTTACTGGGATCTCACTGAGCACTATCGGGCCCGTTATGTGCAAATAGAGTATACGTATGTAATATACCCCTATCCTGGCTTAAGGTCTTGTTTGAGCTGGATGAATATTATTGTTTTTATTGTTTGATGGTGGTTTTTAAATACTGTGAAGTCTCCAAAATGGATTCCGTTTTTAAGAAGCAATAAAGAAGACACATAGTGGTTTTGAATATCCTTTATTGTGATCAATTAAGGAAAGGAGGAGGTGAGAAACGTGGAAATATACTGGGAGATACTTACCCTGTGTGGATATACTACACTGGGGCAGTTGTATTGCTTTTTTCCCCCACATCCCATATCTGGAACCCAGACGGCCGAGGAGGAGAGGAGAGGTCGAGTGGGGAGTATCGGGAGCGGCATATGAGGACTTTTGCTGTGGAAAAAGAAACAATCTTGTAAGTAGGACACACATCAGTTTGGGGATTGTGACTGCTTAAGTGTATTTGTGAACCCTAAAAAGAGAGGGAGAAGGTAAGCGAGGTGTTGATATAGTTTGGGAAGTCAGTAAAGACGGTCTGCACTAGGGCACCCATGCCTTTTTCTCTTGTTTCTCCCTTGAGGCTTTGCCGACCGGTGAGGAGAGGTGGAAAGGAGAGGAGACTTTTTGCTGTGGAAAAAGAAACAATCTTGTAAGTAGGACATACATCAGTTTGGGGATTGTGACTGCCTAAGTATATTTGTGAACCCTAACAAGAGAGGGAGAAGGTGAGCGAGGTGCTGATATCATTTTGGAAGTCAGGAAAGACGGTCTGCACTAGGGCACCCGTGCCTTTTTCTCTTGTTTTTCCTTGAGGCTCGGCCGACCGGCGAGGAGAGGTGGAAAGGAGAGGAGAAGAGCAGAAAGTCCCTGGAGCAACCTGATAATCTTTGATGCATGAAAAGAATAATCATCTTGTAAGTAGGATACCTACCGGTCGTGGTTGATTAAGAATACATCCCTACAATTGAGGGTGGTGTTGGATCCCCAGTGGAGGATAGACTGTCTTTGAGGTGTCTTTCCTTAGGAGAGAATTGCATTTGTGAGTGGGATTAGAAACTAGAGAAGGATAGGGGGTGAACCAACATACTTCACCATATATGTTCCCTCCTTCTCTCCCCATATGCACTTCTGATAAATTGAGTGAACTGTGACATACTGGATCTGAAGACACCGTTCAAGAGGAGGATTTCTGGACTCTGACAAAAGACTGAACGTTTTTTTCAATAGATAGAAGCTAAGGTCTGTGTTTCATATATACATTGTCTGTATTATTAGCGCTTTGGATACTACGGTGAATACCTTCGGTTTACTAAGTATTTCTTTTTATTAATAATTTTAATGTATTTAATTTATTTAATTTATTTTATTCTTAATAATTTTAATGTCTTTATTTTAATGTATTTTATGTTATTAATAGTTTTAATGTATGTAATGTATTTTATTAGTTTTTATTAGTTTTTTATTATATGTATATTATATATTAAATGTTAATTATCTTTCTTAATATAAGGGCCTGCCCTATATTTTATTGTCCCTAGGGGGGTATTACTTTGTTGTAGGTGGCACAGGATGATAAGGCATGCTGGCACTAGTGGTTCTCCAAGCGCCAGCATGCCCTTGCATCCTTGGGCATGCTGGTGCTTGTAGCATTACAAGCATCAGCATGCCCTGCCGCATTTAAATTCACAAAACCCGGGAAATTCATGGGTGATGTGAAGGGTCAATTTGAATTTCCTGGGTTTTTGTGGACTTATAAAGCGGCTTTTTTTTTGGACACAGCATTTCCCCTGGGAAAACCCCGTTTTTCACAGGTGGTGATATGAAAGGGGTATTAGCAATAACCTTAGCTGGAGGAAGATACCAATTAGTAGGTCATATATTATTTGAAGGGCAAACTGCACCTGCATCTGGGAGAATGGCTGTAAACCGGAGGCTTGAGTAATTTTCTAAAGTAAGGTTATACCCCAAGTGCTTCATGCTTTGAAAGCTATGTCAGGTATTTAATCTAGACAACGCCTCCAAAGAAAGGTTACTGGAGAAACCGAGAATAGCATGTTGAAAACCACACAATTATCCCAGACTTTAATACCATGTCTAACACTTTGCAAGGGTGTTCCCAAGAGGATGAGGTACCCACAGTAAATTGGCCGTTGAAAAAAAGGACTCAGTAGAGTTTTCAAGATCAACCCACACCTTTACACCCCAAGGGAAGGACCAGTGTTGAAGCTGTGCTAAAATACATGATTGCTGATATCTGGCTATGCCCGATAGTAATACCCCCTCTCAGCCTTCATGGAAAGGATCAGTCTAGAGACCACAATTCTAGGAGGGCATTTATGACAAAAATAGGATGACATAAACTTATTTAGCTGCATAGTAGGGAAGAGGTAAGGGATGGTCCTAAATAGATATAAAAATTTGGGTAGAATGGACATTTTAAAAGTTGTGATACATTCTAACCACTAAATTTTGTGATGCATCCACCCTCTAGTCAACTTAGTAAGCTGAGTAATTAAAGGTTCATAGGCCCAGATCCCGGGCTTCGGCCGACAGGGAAATTACATACAGCGCGTAATTTTATGTACGCCGGCTTTTACGAAAAGGGGGCTTCCCTCCCATTACGCATGTCGTATCTCGCCATGAAGGCGGAGATAGACATGCTAATGATGGGATGGGGGAAGCCACCCTACGATCAGGTCCGCATACGTGATCGTAAAAGTTAGGGTAGGAATCTGGACACGTAAGTGTCCAGATTTCCTACCGACAGTGGGGAGTGCATGGGGCGGCCGTAGAAATATCCTAGAAATGGACTTTGGTAATACCTATGTATGAGAGGACATCTGTCACATTCGGATGCTGCAATTACCCGACAAGAGGTCATCTGGCGGTTGTTCTCCCAGCCCGTTCCCTCTAAACGTGGCACTCAGTAGCTGCAGTCCCTCGTCTCCTGGCTCCTCCGGCGGTACGATCCTTTCGCTGGGCTCCGGCGTCCTCGTGGTTGCTGGGCGCCACCATCTTGCTGATCATCGCATGGGTAGCATCTTCCAATCGGACTGTAGAGCGGAGTGGCCAATCCTGAACCAAGGTGGGCTATTTAAATCCCAGGCACTGTTCTATCAGTGCTAGAACAACTTTGTCATTGAAGGTGCCTGGTTCTATTGAACTACTCCAAGCCTGCTGAATTATACCAAGCCTGCTGTGTTAATCCAAGCCTGCTGTGTTATTCCAAGCCTGCAGCATTACTCCAAGCCTGCTGAGTTATACCAAGCCTGCTGAGTTATACCAAGCCTGCTGTGTTAATCCAAGCCTGCAGCATTACTCCAAGCCTGCTGAGTTATACCAAGCCTGCAGCATTATTCCAAGCCTGCTTTCTTATACTAAGTCTGCTGTTTTATACCAAGCCTGCGGTGCAATCCAAGCCTGCAGTATTATTCCAAGACTGCAGTATTTATCCAGTCCAACTGATTCCAGTACATCTGATCCCAGTCCAGCTGAATCCAGCTCTACTCTGCAGCCCGAGGAGGCTACCTGACCAACGCGTGCGCCTATGCGTAAACACTATCTGAGACCTCCCAGTTTTCTCTTCACCTCTCCGTGTCCATCAGCTCTCCAACCCGTTACTGATCCTGACTACTCCAAGGCCGTGATAGCATCCTTCTTCCAGGCATAGGGGTAGGAGGATTGTTGCTGTTGTAGAAGTTTTGGGGAGAGATTCATGGGGAGAGCTTCAGTCTTAGAAGTAACCCTGCTGTATGCCATTGCTAATAGCAAATGAATCCTATAGGAACTCATTACAGAATACCCTTGCATTAGGGACAGTATATAAGGCCATAATTGAGTGCAAAATAGGGCCCCTGGAGACCAAACTTTAAAAAGCCCCTCCCCCATACATCCTTAATGTACCCAATCAAAGGCCTCCACATTAAGCAAAAGCCTGTCTGCCTGTGGAATTTAACAACTCAAAAATATGCAAGACACGACAGGTGGCATCTGATGCTTCTATCTATCTATAACAGGGCTCGAAAGTGAGGGTGTATACGGGGGTATGACATACCGTCACTTCTCCCACTGGTTTAATTAAAAAGATGTAAATCCCGATTTACTTCTATTATTTCTATATTTTCATACCGCCAATTCTAAATGTCCATACCGCCACTTCTAAATTTCCACTTCGACCACTGATCTATAATAAATCCCATCTGTCTGCTTTATTGGCAGAAGTGTAGAAACATTGTTTAAGAGTGCAAATTCTCAGTCTTCAGCAATTCACTCCAAGTTTCATCTAATTCTTTTTTAAGTAGGGTGGTAGGAATAATTTTATGGAGATTTTCTAGTCGCGATAATTTAGTCAATAGTTCAGAATATATCAGAGTTTTGGCATCTGTACCTAGCTCCTATTTTAATAGCAGCACCCACACACCAGTGATTAGTGGGACTGTTATGTTCAGGGATGATTAACTATGCTGGATAAAATTCGATAGGGGTTTAGAAAGGACCAGTCAAGATATAACAAGGTAATTGCTTTGGATAAAAGGGAACCATGATTTTCTGAGCATCCCAGGTACATAGGACTGGGTCATGGTCAGTCTAGACTTTCAGTTAGATGAGGAAATTAGAATAAATGATGTGCTGCTACGGCATGGGCACTCAGTAGAGGTGCTACTGTTCTGTTCAGCAGTTAAACCATGCCCTCTACATGTAGTAGTCAACACACCTAATATAACTATTCACATATGCAAAAGAAGAGTAAATGTCACAAAAATATGTACAAATCACAAATAATGAGGATAATAATGGGGTGAGCATGTTGACTGACAATTATTGGCTGAAAAGAAGTGTTGTTTTTACTTTCATGAATGTCGACTGTTAGGTTCTTCTCTTTGTGCCTCCCTCCGTTACACATATCCCTTATGACCCCTACCCAATACACTTCTGCAACCCTGCACCTCAATTACACATGGTCCTTCCCTATCCTGTAACCCCCCCACATTATACATCTCTCTCCCAGTCCTCTTAAATTATACATCTCTATCCCTGCCCCCCTTACATAATACATCTTTATAACTGTCTTCTTACATTCATTACACATCTACCCCTGCCCCATCCTCCTTACATTATACATCTCTCTCCCTATCCTCCTCACATTATACATGTCTCTCCCTATCCTCCTTGCATTATACATGTCTCTCCCTATCCTCCTTGCATTATACATGTCTCTCCCTATCCTCCTTGCATTATACATCTCTGTCCCTGCACTCCTTACATTATGCATCACTGTCCCTGCACCCCTAATATAATATATTTCTCTCCCTGCCCCGCCATCCCCCTAATATGATACATCTCTCTCTCTGGCCCGCCATCCCCAGTATATGATACATCTCTCTCATTGGGCCTGATCCAGAGCTACGATATAGCGCTGAGCGTGCTAACGCTCAGCATTACATCGCTGACTCCCCCCTGGCACTCCCCCTGTGTGGGCGTATGGCCCCTTCCTTACGCCGGCTGAAGGCTACCCTAACTTCGGCCGGTATAAGGAAGGGGCCATACGCTCGCACAGGAGCGTATGGCCTCTTAGCACACCCC
>WWET01000194.1:508626-537923 GCA_011038615.1 Limnodynastes dumerilii | reverse complement strand
TGACGTGACGCGCGGGCGACCGGAACCTGTCATACTGGGCATGCGCAGTGCGAATTTTTTGACGAAAATTCGCATACGCTCGTCGTACGCTCACTTGTGAGCGTTGCTCTGGATCAGGCCCATTGGACCAGAACCGAAGAACCTAAGAACTAAAGGCAGCATGAGCATGGATCTGATGGAAGATCCCATAGAAGATCCCTGTTGTAACCACACATTTATGCAAACACTCCACTAACCAGTCCCCTACTTGCATTAACTTCCAACCCTAGTAACCTGCCTTAAATTTTTTGACTTAAAATGGCAGTGAATTTGAAGTATGGACTGCTATGCAGTACCATAGCATGCCTATACAGTACATTGTAATATGAAGCCCTACCCTGTCCACATGTTGAAAGCTGTTGGAAAGGGTCATTTGTTGGGAATCTGTATTGAGCAGATTGTGTTTTGATCGGGTCGTTTGGATGCATGTGTAGATCTCAAAATCTGATTTTTTTAATGACTTGACCTCATGGTAATATCCCAGTCTCCGAAATCTTGACTATTGTCCATTCATTGCACCCCATCCTTGCCAGCAACAGCTTCCTTGATGTAGCTTGTTAAGCACAGGAATGGATCAATGGGTGATGCAGTGCTTTCCCCATGGGTAATAATAGTAGATGGGTCATAGGTGTGTCATTAGGTTATGCAGTAAGTACCAGTGACATCTCCCTGAAAAAGCACTTCATGTGTTAAATTCTACCTCCACAGGGAACACTCAGGAGTTGAGTCAGTTAAGGCACCATTGTCCCTTTTATTTGCTCTCTGTTGTCCACTAGTGAGCTCTACCACAGTCAGGAGCTGGACCAAGCAGGATAGCATGAGGAGCCCACCAATCAGAACCCTGTGCATTTTCCCTTGGGCAGGCCCTTCCCATGGGGGATTATGATGGTGATAAAACAGGCCACCCTGAGAGATGAGGAAGAGACATTGACATGTGCTAAGAGGTGAATCTGTTGTGGATCCCTGGACTTATTTCATCCCTGTCTGCAGCTGTGCCATGCTGTGTGGACTTCAATGCGGTTATTCTTATATTATGGAGAATAAACCTGTTTGGCTTCCATATACTCCATGTCTGAGTGATCTGTTGAACCTGTATCCTCACAATATATTTACCAAACAACACATGACTGTGAAGTCCTTTTACTATTAGCTTTAATGGCGTTTGGTCTGTTAATTGCTCCTTATATGATCACTGCAGTCATGAAAGTAGTGTAGCATCTGTATCAGGAGAGCTTTATATAAGTAATTTGGACAAGTTAATCTATGCGGCAATTTAATATTACATATGTAACCATAAAAATGCCTAAAGTATTATTAGCTAAAAAGATTATTCCATATACTATTCATCAAAAGTAGTCAGTAACTGCAACTACATGTCATGTTCATCAGTGTTTCTTACTGCACATGCCCTCCAGCACCAGGAACTGATAGACCTTCTACAAGTTGCAAATGCATCAGTCCTGGTCTGTCTTGGTCACAAGCCATATGTAAGCTTCATATGCAACAAAATCTATATAATGACACACAGTATATTTTATTATTTTACTTATTAACATGTTTTTATATAGCTCCATCAGATTACGTAGCGTTTTACAATTTTAACAATCATTATCACAAGATTAGGTGGTAACAGACAGACTGGGTAAGAGGTCCCTGCCACAAGCTTACACTCTATAGGGTATTGGAGATTGATTAATAAGAGAAAGTGCTCTATATCACACAACGGTCCAGCCTGCTTGCATGGTTAAAGTGCTCAGTGCTCTGTATGATCCAGTCACACAGCAGTGTTAGTAGCAGAACTGAGGGAAATTTTAGTATGGAGAAAAAGTGACCAAGTTTGTTTTAATCATGAAAGGCGATCCAAATTTCACAGTAGTTGTTAATAGGGTATACAAATGTTAGGAAGTAGGTTGAGGAATTTGATAAGCTTGTCTGAAGAGTTGAGTTACAGTATAAGGGAGCGCTTATACTTTACTTTATAAGCGACTCATTGCTTATACTTTACTTTATAGGTGACTCATTGTAAGATCAGGGTGGTTGGTTTCACTTGGTTTGAAAAATGTATATTTATTCCCTGATTTGTGTTATATGTCTGTAAAGCACCAATTGATGGTTTCATAAACGATTGTATGACATGTCCCCCACCACTCTTTCTTCTTCTACTTTCTTTTTAAAACTATTTCCATTCATTCCTCAATCCCATTAGTATAGTGGCACTATTGGCAGCACCGTGACTCAGTGAGTAGCACTTGTTATTTACAGAGCTCAGGTCATGAGTTCGATTCCTGGATTAGTCCAACACAGGAGGCTGGGAAAGCTCCATAGTGGAGAGATGGAAGAAATCCTGAGTGCAACAGAGACACTGGTACTGGAAGGCACAGAGCAGGAAACTAATGACTGACGTGTTTCAGGCAAACAAGCCCTTTCTCAAAGGGCAGTGTAAGATTCCTGGGTATTTGAGTCCAAAAGTTAATTATGAATCCTAAACTTGATTGGTGGTACAAGTGTCATGTCACAAGAGGTGATCCAACACGCCAGTGCAGGGATACAATGATGTCATGAAGGGGGATATCCAGTGGGTGGATGATAAGTCCATATTCTCCAATGTAAATAGTTATCCTACATGGACACTTATTTAAATAAAAAAATACATTTGTCCACACTTGTCAGTAAAAAAAACTTGATGTTGCAATGTGCCTTCATCATACTTGATGGCCATACTCCTTGTGCTATGTGAGCTCCACAGGTGAAATATTGGAATCTCTGGTGACCACTACTGGTTGTAGTATCCAAAACGATTCCCTTCATTTAGTTTGCTTTTTTGAGACCACCACCATATATCTGTTTTTGTATTTTTTAACAATGTTATCTTCTGTCTCAGGTAAGGTTTTTGTTCCACTTTTGAAGAAAACACCATTGAAAAAAATCTCATATAAAAGGCCTGCCCTACTGGACAGAGTATATTGCCGATGAGATGAAGCCTAAAATCTTTAAGCAGTCTTTTTTCATTATCCAGATATTCCCTGCAGCTTTCCACATTATTTTGATAGTTTTTGTATCCTTTACTGAGACAGGACTCTCCTCATTCGTATCGTGTCTATGATGACACCTTGATATTATATCACTTGAGCTGGAACCAACTGGCTTTTCTTTTTGTTCACCAGTCACCTCTACTGCTTTACAATGTCCAGGACAGTCTTTGTATGTGATAGTGCTAGGTCTTCTGAGGGAGCTGTCACCAAGATGTCATCCAGATATGCCCAGAATGAAATTCCTTGGAGTCTCAGCTTGGCAATTAGCACTATGAGCTCCTTCGCTTAAGTGGCCGTGTCCTGAATTGAAAGTGGCTACAGAATATTTGAAATCTTAGAAATTTCTGATGCAACGGATAGATGAGTACATGTAGATATGCATCCTGCAAATCAATTTTTGTTAGGAACATTCCCGGTCGAATGCTTGCCATGATGGATTTTAAAGATTCCTGACTGGATTCTCAGTCCCAAATTTTTCATGTTACGAGCGTAACGAAATGTTACATGGATAGAATAAAAGATTTACTATGCATGCATAGTAGCTCAAAACGTTAAAAGTATGCTCGTAACATGAAAAATTTGATACAGACAATCCGATCTTCCATTTTGAAGATGTATGAGTTGAAGTGCCTAAAGTCAAGAATGGTTCCCCTGAGTTCTTGGGCACCACAAAAAACCTTGAAGAGAATCCTTGAGAACATTCCCATAGCGCAGTGTTGGCTAACCTGTGGCACTCCAGCTGTGTGAAACTACAATTCCCAGCATGCTTTGTCAGGTATCTGTTATGCTTTTGCAGTTAAGGCATGCTGGGACTCGTAGTTTCACATCACCTGGAGTGGCACAGGTTAGCCAACACTGCCATAGCGGAACTTTTACTATTACTTTCTGTTGCATCATTAATTCCAGACATGATTTGAGAGCGATGAACTCCGCCTGTTCCTCTGGCACTGGCGGTTGATTGTAGCAATTGGCCGGGAACTTTACAAATTCTATCTTGTAACCTGGGAAGCTTATTCAGACTTATATGGCCTTTTCTCCTCCATGGTCAGCAAGCACTGGAAAAGAAGCACAGCAGCGTGACTTCTGTCAGAGGGGGGTTAAAAAGCCTTACCGCCACATGCTGATGACGTTGCGCCTGTTTTGACTTGTACAATAAACACAGGCTCCACCAAAATGGTCGCTTCCTATAGTGGCCATGCAGCAAAGCTGCCGACGTCCCTGCCAGCCTGCCCTCATTAGGGGAGGACCTACAGTTCTGTGCTGAGGTCTGAAAGCATCAAGGCCGGCTCCAGCCTCTCTCCCACGCCAAACCACCAGAGGGCTGGCGAGGGGAACCAGGTAAGCCTCCAGCAAACCAGGAACAAACCTACCCTGTCTGACTCTGACAGGAAAGAAAGAAAGACTTGGAAGGAAGGGGATGTGGTGCTTATATACTCCCGGGGTCTTTCTTTCCTGTTGGAATCCAAGTAGGGAAGGTTAAGCCATGGCGTTTGCCATAAGGAGGAGAGTGAGGAAATATAGATTTCATCTCTGCTTTAACTAGTTATGTTTTCTACATTTGGTAGTTTCATTTATGATACTTACCCTTTAGATGAATATGAATATAATTTGTCACGATTCATTTATGTCAGTTAATAATCAATTGTTCATAGCCGGCACAAAGCCTTCACATAGATATTGTCTTTTACACCCGTATTGGTCATTCATACTTGCACCTTTTTTACCGACAAGTGGGGACAATTTTTTTTTTAAATAAGTATCCGTGAAGGATCATTATTTACATTGGAGAATACGGTCTCATCACCGCATATCCTGAAGAAGCCCCCACATAAAGGGTTGAAACGTGTAGATTGGAGAGCTCTCCAGCATCTTGGCACCCCTAGGACCTGTTTCTACTCCTGCTTCTTTCGTCTTCCCAGCGATACGAACCTGTGGCCTGCTGCAGTATACAGATACAGCAGCCACATGTCATCTCCTCATCGCCCACAGGAGCAACCAGGCATCCATCAACACGAGCCAGTCAGGACGTTTAAAGCCGCCACACCACTGGCTGCTTCCACCTCAGCGCACGGACATGGTACATCTACATCCTCTGGACCCTGAGGCACAAGGTACCAGTTACCACTTGGATTATCACACACATTCACAGCTAACGATTATTATCATAGTCGGTGTCTTATACCAAAGAAGCAACTCTACTTTCATTCCACCAGGCGCGATAGCACTATACCGAGCGAGCATCTGGCACGGCTTTTTGTATCACACATTTTGCGAGTACCTGCCATTTAAGGACTACAGCTGCCATCCTAAACAGCAGTGTTTGCTAACACCTACTTTTGACTCTGTCTTTCACGGTTGACACACTCTTTCAACATTTTAGAAAAGTCCATAGGCTTTTTCCTTTGCACTGCTTAATTGGAATATTAGCAGCTCCTATATCGCACTATTTTTGAGTCCTTTTGATCAATAAAGTATTTATTTTTATTCACTTTACTTTCATATCTGTCTTTGTCCTGTCAGCGCTTAGTTCCTCTCCCGTTACCAACCACCCACTGGATATCCTCCTTCATTTCACTGCACTGGCATGTGGAACCACCACTTATAAAGTGACACTCGTTCCACCAATCAAGTTTTTGATTCATAATGGACTTTTGGGGCTAGATTTACTAAACTGTATAAAAAGGAAAAGTGGAGATGTTGCCCATAGCAACCAGTGAGATTCTAGCTCACTTTCCTATTACATTCTTGAAAACGTCAGCTAGAATCTGATTGGTTGCTATAAGCAACATCTCCACATTTCCATTCCCACAGCTTTGCCTGAAATGCGTCAGCGCAGTTTCCTGCTCTGTGCCTTCCAGTAGCAGTGTCTCTGTTGCAAGATTTCTTCCATCTCTCTGCTTTGGTACTCCCCCAGCCTCCTGTGTTTGCATGTGTTTTTCCATCACAACTGGTACAGAGCACAGTTGCTTTCTACACGCTGTTTCTACTATTTATTTAATGCGTTTTG
The DNA here is from genome assembly GCA_011038615.1 of Limnodynastes dumerilii. NCBI lineage: Eukaryota > Metazoa > Chordata > Amphibia > Anura > Limnodynastidae > Limnodynastes > Limnodynastes dumerilii. Next base: position 531,845 of record WWET01000194.1, on the reverse strand, counting down.
ATTAAATGTTACTTTCTCTTTATTTTTGATCCTGACTTTGTTCCTCTGCACCGTACCCGTTACTTCAAGGGGTTAATAATTTAATTTATAAACACTTGTTCGTTACAGTCAGCACCTTTTTCCAGTTCCATATTCCACCTATTGTGAGGCTGTAGACCCTCTTGGCACTGGAAGAAGCAGCAGACTTTAGTACAGTAGTTTTTAATTATTCTTGCTATTATCTCATTGCTTTGTTGCATTGCTTGGCTACCTTTAAGGAACATGAAATAATTCCTACTTTCCTCCTCAGTATTTTATATTGTAGTGTCATGATTCTGCAAACTGCAGTTACCAAACTCTTGACCATTCCCCTGGTCTACCTATATCATCACTCATTTTGTGTACCCCTCCTCGTGTCTACCCTGTTAAATAAGTTCTGCATATTTTCTCCTCGATAGCACTGGCTATATCACCAATAAAGTAATTAAAAAGCTCAATATATCATTCATTGCAATACATTAGAAACTACTGAGGAGGAAAGTGATCTAATAGTCATTATTTTATGTAAATTTAAAAGGTAGCCAAGCAATGTAACAAAGCAATGAGAAAGATTCTTCGCTACATAGGAAGAGGAATTAGTAGCAGAAGGAGGGAAGTAGTGATGCCCCTTTATAGATTGTTGGTACAATCTCACCTAGAATACTGTGTTCAGTTCTGAAGGCCATAGCCCGGATTCACACCAGCAAATGTATTGCACATACGTCCCTAATTTACCGATAATAGCTACTACACATGCGTGGTAATTATTATACGCAATCTACGTAACGAAACAATACGTAGATTGCGTAAAATAGTTACCACGCTTGCGTAGTAGCTATTATCGGTAAATTAGGGATGTATGTGCAATACATTCGCTGGTGTGAATACGGGCCCATATCTCCAGATATAAATACATTAGAGACTGTGCAAAGAAGTAATGGTCCATGGCATGTGTCACAAAACATGCCAAGAAAGGCTAGAGAAACTAAACATGTATAGCTTGGAGCAGAGAAGGGAAAGCGAGGATATAAAATCAGCTTTTGTATCCTTTTTCATAGGAAGATGTGTAATAGAACACAGGGTCATGCATATAAACGGGAGGGGTGTAGATTCAGATGAAATGTGCAGAAAAATTACTTCACTGAAAGGGTGATTGATAAGTGGAATAACCTCCAATCTGAGGACGTAGAGGCTAACACAATAGAACAGTTGAAGCATGCTTGGGATAAATATCAGGATATCCTAATCTCAAAATAAATTGAGAGGAAAATTAAGTCTAGGGTCAGGGTTTTAAATAAACAACCTGGTAGATTGGATGGGCCATTGGGCCCTTATCTGCCGTCACTTTTTAGGTTTCTATAAAGTAGTGAATTGACATTTAGAAGTTAAATTATTAATAATAATGTGGTTTCCTTGACTTCTCCATGGCAGCACTAAACATTGGGTATATCCCTACTGCCAACCTGAGCCAGGACAGGAGATAAGAAGACCAGGACCACGTATATAATGACCTTCCCTTCCTCCATCCGGTATCTTCAAACTCCACAAAGCTAAAAATAGGGAAACAACCCAAACAGTAATGGACAGGTTAAATACAATGTGGAGGGAAATATGTGCTGGCATGGAGGAGTCAAGGAAACTTCATTATCAGGTCATCTCTCTTATCCTTATTCTCCTCCCTAGCAGCTGTTAACCTGAGCAGAATACATATAGGTTGGGAAAAAAGAAAATCTCACCTGAGTATATACATACTTTTCTCTGCCAGAAGGTTTAGCCTCTAATGCTGGGTGAAGGTGTACATAGGCGACCATGCTGCCACCTTGTATAATCATTCAAGCGAGGCGGCTTCTTTTTATCCCTAAGAAGCTGCCATGGCTCAAGTTGAATGTGTCTTAATACCTTCTGTGAGAGGCACTGTATGCTTCAGAGATGCAGGCTTTTATCCACCTAGCTAACAAAGCTTTAGAAGCTGGGCCTCCCTTGTTTCTGCCTTCTGTCAAGATGATCAATTGCTTTGTAGATTTAAAATGTTTTATCCTATCAATGTAAATTTTCATAGCCCTGACCAAGTGAATTAAATTTCAATGCTATCACATTTTGAGATGCAGATATAAGTAAGGCAGAACAATTTCTTGGCTAATATGGAATTTAGACAGAATTTCAGAAGAAAATACAGATAAGTCCTAAGAACAACCTTGTCTTGAAAGAAATTTGTAAAAGGTTCTTCAACCCATTAAGGTGAAAATTCTTCTAGCCAAGGTAATAGCGACTAAGAAAGCAACCTTCCAAGTTAAAAATTTTAAAGCAATTTCTACTAAAGGTTCAAAATATACTTCCAAAAGTACTTGCAGCACTAAATTTAAATCCCAAAGGGATAAAGGCTGTTTGAAAGGAGGGCCTGAATCTAACTGCTGCATGAATGAATCATCGGATGTAGGGATTCCTAACCAAATCCTTATCCAGCATGGCAATCAAAGCAAAAATTTCAGCAAACTAATAGCTAACCTTTTAGCTAAACCAGCTTGCAGAAAATGCAAAAGCCGGCCTATTGAAGGAGATTGTGAGGAGACCTTGTTAACCCTACACCACTTTTCAAAAATGTTCCAAATTCTGTAGTAAACCTTAGTGGAAGAAGACTTAAGAGCTTTTAATAACGTAGAAATTACCTTTGGGGAAAATCCCTGCTGCTTTAGTTAGGCACTCTCAATAACCAAGTCAGACGATAAAGAATGGGTTTTCTGAATTCTGCTTGTGACGGTCTATATTGCCTGGTGGAAAATCCTCTCTTAGTTGCCTTGTCCTGCGGCAGCCAGTTTGATTTCCCACCTGAAGATATAGATATAATTTCATCCAATATTTGTCCAAACAAATTCTCCAAGAAAAGGCAGAGAGACCAGTTTATTATTGGATTAATTATCCGCCAGCCATGGCTTCAACCACAGGGCTCTCCGTCCATAGAGGCCTCACACTCAAATTCAACGGCGAGTTGAATATCTTTCAATAAATCTTCTGCCTTAATTCCGTCAAGGATATTTTTTTTTCTTGATCATTAACCCAGGATCAGACAAATCTGGATGTATCAAGCAACACTAAAACTGGTCTGAATTCGGCTCCCAAGATGCAATGGATTTTCTTGAGACTTGCCTCTGTTTTGCGATCCACGCTGTCTCTGAATGAGTGGTTTTCTTTGAAATTCTGGAAACCGCTGCATCCACCTTAGGTGGCTCATCCCACTTTTGAGTGTCCTCACTGGTAAAAGGATACATTCAATGGATCTTATGAAATTAAAAGGATTTCTTATTTGGGTTCTTCCATCCCTCTATAATCAAATATCTAATTACCTGACTTACCTGAGATATGGGAATAAAACTATTTCTTTCTTTAGATTTAAATAAAAGATACTGGAGTAAAACATTTTATTTAGCTTCCTGTACATTAAGTACTTTGTAAATAACTTTTAACAGATTGTCTACTAAATCCGTGTTAAAAGTAAAATCCTTTCTGGGGGCTTCAGATTCGTCAGAGTTAATTGATTCTTGAGAAATATATCCTTTTTCCAGGTCCAATTGCTCCTATCTGTCCGAAAGGACGAACCTAGGTCTTTTAAGAGATAATTTACTGAGGTTATCTTTGGTAATCTTTGGAGATAATTTACTGAGGTTATCTTTGGAGATAATTTACTGAGGTTATCTTTGGAGATAATTTACTGAGGTTATCTTTGGTAATCTTTGGAGATAATTTACGGAGGTTATCTTTGGTAATTGCGTCAGACAACATTTTTAAAAACTGAATAAAATAAGACATTTGTAAAGAAGGCTGTTGTTGCTGTTTGATCAAGCAGTTTTGACAAGATCTGCCCGTAAAATCCTCAGGCAGCACACGATCATATAATGCACATTTCAGAAAGCGCTGCTTCCTTTTCTAAGGTTCTAAAATGCTTTGACAACTGCAAGCTTCAGATCTACAATAAAACAATAATAAAATCAGTAACTACCTCTCTAACCTAACTAAAATGACAATAAAAACTACATTGGGCTTACCAGGACCTCCTGGTCTGTGGCTGGTTTTTTTTTCTTTCATTCTGGTAAGAAGCAGCTGCAGTTAAATAATCCATGTAATCTGTGCAGAAAAAAAGCACTGCACTTGCTGCCATAGAGGATTTAAATAGACTGCGCTCCTTCCAGTAGGATATGTCAAAATGGTGGAAGGGGAGGTCCTTATATACGTGGTCCGGGTCTTTTTATTTCCTGTCTTGGCTCAGGTTGGCAGTAGGGATATACCCAAAGTAAAGTGCTGCCAGGGAGGAGAATAAGGAAAACTACTTTATAATGTTATAAAACAGCTATCTAATCTATAATGAGGTCTTTGATTATTTTAAAGGATAAAAAAAATGCACATTTGTTCCGGTCTCATACAAATGAAATAGCTGTCACCAATAGCTCAGATCCTGTGCTGAGGTAGGAGAATAGAGCAAAGGCTGCAAGTACAGCCAGGAAATCTCCATATCTAGCTTAGGATTTGTGTTTAACTCATTCATGTCCCTGTTCACAAATGGCTATTAAAAGGGATGCAAGTCATCAACGGCCTAAAAAAAATATATATTTCTATGTACTGCAAATGCCAACAAAGTCTTTAATAATGTTCCAACCAGAATGAAAGATTTAAGTTGTTCTTTTATAAAATTATATCAGGAGATTGTTCAAAGTTACTGTCTTCTATTCACAAGTGTTTCTTGTAGCCTTTTGCTTTTTGTAGTTACTCGACTACAGCTAGAAATGTAGGTGGCCATCCCATGCTACAGAGAATAGACCATGATTTAAGGTGGATATACAATGAGGATTCTACACACTTAAACGGGCAGAAGTTGACCTGCTAGGGCCTCATAGCAAGGAGGTGGGAACCATTTGATGGGACCGGACTCCTGTCTGGCTTGAGTGAAGCTCTCAGCTGCTGGCAATGTATTTATAAAAACTTTGCTCAGCACTTATGCATGGAGTGCTTAGCCTGTCTTAAGCAGTCAGCCTCTAAAAAGCTTATTTAAAATTATTTTATTTGCAAGAAACTGTTACTGAACAATAAAATAAAATTGCCACTTTGCGAATATACTCCCAGAGGGTATAGTTACCAAGCTTTTATGTAGATCTATTATTTTCCTGTCATTTTTTTTAACTATTTAAAAAAATAATAATAAGATCAACTATTTAACGAAGGCCTAGTAAATTGAACATTAACATATATCCAAAATTGTCACAACATATTCTATATTGGTTCAGATACATTCCAAATGCCATTAAATCAAACACAATTAAATTCATTTTATGATACAACCATAAAAGATTACATTTATTTATTTATTTTTAAATACATGCCTTTCCTTCAGAATCCATTAGAATGGATTTTTACCAGCACAAACACAAAGCAAAATGGTCTGTGTCAAATCAAGTAAAACGCTCTGGTTTCCCTTTGATTTAAATGTTAAACTGAAACAAAGTAATGAAATTTCAGGAAGATCAGCTCCACCATGTCTACATATAACCACAAGCAAAAGTTTTTGTTTGTTGTTTCCAAATTAAACAGGTTAAATTGAAAATTAAACACATTACATTGCCATTATCCACGTGGATGTCATTTGGATTCTTGGCCTCACAGAAAAAATAACCATTAGAATAGTAAATAATCTCACTGGAAAAAAACAAAAAAAAAACAAATAAAAAGAAAAACCCATACTACTAGTGTTTTATGGGTGTAGTTGCATTAGCTTTATTGTAGCTTGCAGGCAACAGCAATTAGATGAAACTCCTGGAGGATGAAGCATTTCACATTTAACGGTTTTCACCCTTGCTTTCATCTGGTTTATATTCAAAACATTAGCAGCTTAATGTGACTGGTTAGTTTTGTCAAATAAAACGAATATCAATTTTAGCTATCACTCCAGAGTTTTAACTGAAAAACAATAGATGGAAAGGCTGCTTCTAGAGATACCTGCTGTTTGCTTCCAGCTGTTAACTAGAGTGCAGAAGACTTGCTCAATGGCAGCTGTGAGCACATTTACCAATAATGTTGTCTTCGACAGTTCTAACTCCATACTACTTTTATTTTATTTTACTTCAACAAAAACTGGGAGGGGGAAAAAGTGCCGATTTATCTCTGGGTATTTTTTTGTGACTAGTGTTTCTAGCAATACTTTTTGTGAAGACAGAGGATAAGCAGTATTCCTCTCAGAATTTTATTTATTTTTTATTTTTTTAAACATGCATTTCATTCTCAAAACGCACATGTTCAGGCTAGCCTGCCCCTCCTTCACTTAACATCCTCACTTCATCCTATATCTATCCTTTCTAATACCTCCTTCCCCATCTCCTCCACTCACACCAGCAATCCACTCCCTTCCCCCTCCTTGTCTTTTGTAAGCTCATACCTCCCACTTAGTGTGTTAGCTCATGCGAGCAGGGCCCTCAATCCTAGTTTTGTTGCCTCCACCACTCCCCCCTCACTTTGTACCCTTTTGCCCCCTCTGCTACCCTTTTAACCCGTTCCCATCTGGTGACTCCCTCTCAACCTCTCGATGCGCCTTATCCCCTCCTCCCTGATCTGCAAAGCTGGACACATTGCATTTTGCCTTGCTTCACTATTTTTGTGATATTTTTATATTGTATTTTATTATGTACTATGCTGTCCATCCCTGCCCTGTATGTCTGTACTGTATTTTGTACGGTGCTGTGGACACCTTGTGAACTTATAAATGATAATATAAAATAATAATTCTTCATCCAGTAGTGGCCACCCTACAGTACTCTGAATCTCAGCCTGTTCTCTCTCTTCTCTCCTTCCTTAATACCACCACCAGCCACCAGAGTGACTGATCAGATGAAATGGCAGTCTGCTCTATCTCAGTACGTGCAGAGACTAATCACCGCAGTTTGTCCAAGTATACACTGAGCTCACCTTTACCATTTGCTTACAATAATATATGGCTCACCAGGGAAAGATTCCATTCTATACTGCTTGTGCCATTCTACCCTAGGTCAAACAACAGTCTTTGTGCATGTTTGATCTTTTTACTGTACTGTCATGATTTATATGGTTCATACTAGAACACTTCCCAGTTAAAGCTGTCATATCCTAAAGGAGAATTATAATTTAATAGCATACACAGTGCAATAAACCTTTTAATAACATTGAATTGCTATGTAATTCTTCACTCCTTAGTCACCAGTCTTCAGCTTAAGATACAACCATTTCTAGGGTTGCTGTTCTCACAGAATAGAAAAGTGAACATAAGGCACTACTATGGTACAGTGTGTGTATAATCTATTATTATGTACAATAATATGTAAACCTGCATTTTCCCCCAGTCCCATTAAGTTTGGTAAATGCTTAATGCAGCATAAGTAGTTTAATGTGGGGATAAATATTTGCCTTTTCACACAATGTGTGGATAAATTGAAGCATTACTAGTAAAAACTTTCATGCAACAACAGCCTAACATGGGAAGTAATTTTTGGTGGCTTGTCAATGGTGTACATATGAAGAATCCATATAAATATTGGTGTTGGCTTCATATGAAAAGCCACAAAAATAAATAAATCAAGACACACAAAAAAGGCACAGGACATTGTTGCAAACATTTACTAAAACAATATTTACAGCAAACAATTATCCTATTTTAAAACAAGAAAACATCCATCTAAAACATAACTAAATCAAATGTTTTAAAATACTACATTCTAGTAGTTTAATTTGAACACATAGCCTTTTCAATAGGCAAAATCTATTTTAAAATGGTTCAACTTAAAAGTTGTTGGGACAGTATTTCAATCAATCACCCTTCTTGTGGTATTAAGTGGACCAGCTCATACATGCAGTCGAGACAGCCATGTTGATTTCTGAACAAATAAGTTATGAAATCAGTAGGGAATACAGTGTGATGATGCTTACTGTCTGTATACGGACAGGCAACATTCTTTTGTGAAAGTTCAACCCATCCAATGGTTGCCTCTGTATAGAAAGACTTACTATAGATATGTTGTTCAGATGGTAACTGTATGTTCTTTAATTAGCTAGCATGAAATACTTGTTAAATAGGAAACATGTTCCTGTCTTTGCATAACCATTTTTGAAAAAGTAATAGTGTTATTTTGACAACTGCAAAACAATAGCTTGAGCTTAAGTGATTTGAACTGTAGTATATTTATCGTTCAATATGTTGCATATTCAACAGAATACACAACTGAAATAGGAATATTTTCTATATATTTATAACTATATACAAAAACATGTCAATAATGTATTTTTTTTTTTTTTGCACTTTCACTGAAAGTTTAAAATATAGGATTAGGCTGGCAGGATTACACCGGTTTTGAGGTGCATAGATTTTTATTTTTACTTTTTTTTTTCCCTAACACGTAAAATATTTTTAAAAAGGTGCAGGTTAATTGACAAAGAGATTTTTTTCTAAACTTATCCCAATAAACACAACTTTTTCCTTAGAAATGAATAAAAAAAAATTATGATATCAACATTGTCCTTTATATTCCTTATGTATTTAGATTTTAAAATACAAAGAAATTTCTATGACCTAGCTATAATCAAATATATACCAACAGGTTTTCATTCCCCTTAGCTGCCTTATACTGGTTAATAACACTGATGTTAGCAATAGCTAAATAAAAAAAAAAGTTAAAATGTCCATTTTGCTTGTCTTGGCTCTTGAAACAATGCCATTTTTTTTATCAAAATCCAGAAAATAATTTGTTAATAACAAAAAATAAAATAAATATAAAAAAAAAAAACAACTTTTAACAATAACATCCAATATGTAGTGCTTCAACAGAAATGTCCTAAGAAGCCCCTGTCAGTTACACAGCTATGTCAGGATCTTTCACCATTTTAATCTTTAGAGAAGTACTTGCAATACCATCTATAGCGGCTTTCTCTATGTTTGAGCTTTTTGGAGAAGCTGCACTAGTTCCTTTCTGCAGTATTTCCGTAGCCTCATGCTCTAGAACCTCAGATGGTGTTAATGGATCCAAATGAACACTATTTGGTTCACTAACTTCAGAACTTACAGAGTCTGGTGCCTTTCTTAAAAACTGATCAAAAACAACATCATTGCAAGCAAGATGTGAATCCTGCTGTCCTTCATTTCTAACAGGGCACAATTCCTCATTACTGACTGTACTGATGGGGTCACTAACAGAAGGATTTCCTGGCTCTTGACTTGTTGTTTCTTCAAAAGGTAGTCTGTCTTGCATTATATCATTTATATCACTATTTGTTAAGTCAATAAGATAAACTTCTTTCTCTTCTGGTTTTGGAGAACAGCAGCCCACAGTATTATTGGTCATATTCACAGATGTAACTTTTCTCCTATGTAACAACGTGCATCTCTGGCCTTGAGAGGTTCCATTACTTCCACATGCATTGTTTTCAATCCATCCTAATGTATAGTCTTCCTTTTTGCTATAAGAATAATACATGGTCAATAAAAAAATCCACTAAACAATACAATACCATAAGCTAGTAAGTAGAACAAGCAGGAAAGCAGGAAAAGTACTATGTACATCAAAACATTTTTCTAGATGCAAAACAAGTTTGGTCAAACAAAACCTCCCAAAAAAGGAGTAAAAGAGCACCAGGTTTTGTATTTTACAGAGAACACATAAAATTAAACCTTTTGTAAATTAAAACAATCCTATACATTCATTTTGCAGTGTGAACAAACAAATATAATCTTTGTGTAAATGTTACTAATTAAGAAGCAGAAATGACATTTACGAATGATCTGACTAAATAAACCTTTCAGAAACCTAAAATGTTATATAATATTCAAACATAAAGAAGATAGAGAGGGGCAAGAAAGAGACATACGAGAGTACCAGTACATCTTATGTTTATGGGGCTGATTCAGAGTTGCACATCCACCTTTTTTTAGGTGCAAGTGTAGACCTGAGCAATACCATGTTGAATTGCAAGGGGAGGCAGATTTAAATTGTAAAATCAGAATTAAAATTAGGAGGTGAAGATTCTTAGCTCAGCTCTATTTTACAGAATAAACATAAAGCTATGCAGTATTGTAGTTCTATGTGTAAAAGTAATGTATTTTCCCTGTATGCAAAATTGTTTTAATTAATTAACACCCCTTACTTTAAAAAACGGTTTAGCCGAGCTGTACACTTGCACCTTAAAAAAGGTGGAAGTGCATCTCTGAACCAGCCCCTATATCTAAAAGCAACTAAGACATTCAAAACAAATAAGTGTTATTAATAGGATTCTTTAAAGGTAAACATTTACTTGTAATTAAGGGGGGCTATAAACGGATAGTCAATAAGAATTTCATTTAGTATCTAGTTCATGTACTGTATATAGATTTTGGCAGGATATTGGGTAAGCAGTTTGAGAAATACAATTTACCCCCCAAAATTGAATCCACTCTGGAATTGATAATTATATCGGAATTAAACAAACTGTATACAGACTAGAAATAAATAATTGTAATGGAATATGGCCAAACCTATAGAAATGACAGATTACCTGTCATCTGTTACTGCATCGGTGTTTGAACACAACTGCTTTTCCTGCAAACATGGAAATCCTTGTTATAATTTCATACTTTTGACATTTACTTATTAGTCATGCAATGCAAGAATCACACTTCATTGCTTGATATGCAAGAAATAACCTGATATGAGAAACTAAGTTTTTCCATATCCAACAAAATCTGTATTCTAGTGTGATTTAGATGAAATGCATATAACATTTCAGAGCCCATCAGACATTAAAAACTTTAGATCCTTTGATTTGCTTAGTAGCAATAAAAAGAAAAAAAAAAGCCAACATTTATATTTTTTAGTGTAGTGCTTTAATATTATTGGAACACCAAGGTAGGGATAGTTACATGCGTTGTATATTTACACACTGGACTTACTTGTGCGGTTTTCCTTCACATCACAACTACTCTGCCGGAAGCCGAGTCGAGTTCTCCATCCAGCCATCTAAGCTCTGCCTCTTTGTTTATCAGAATTATTAAGCAGTTTTAGCTATAGGAGTATTTGAACTTAAAACACCTTGGTTGGTAGCACAGTTCTCTACCATCTGAGTTATAAAGGAAAATGGAAAATATGGGCTCACAGAGGATATTCTGACACTACAGAAATTGCCTTACAATGAGTTAGGAGTTCAAATCTTGTGTTTTTTTTATTCTTTTATTGGCAGTTTATCCAGTTAAATCTAATAATGTCAGACGGTTTAAAACTGTTCCGTTTTTAAGGCACTTGCATCACACATTCATCGGGTTTACAGAAAAAGTCCTCATTACAATTGAGTAAATACATTTACAACATGTAACTAAGGGGTTACTGTTAAAATTGATTAATATATGCAGTAAGGGATTAAGCAGTACCCATTCAAACTCCTAGGCAGTCAAAATCTCGCAAATTATCTCTGCATTCGTTTTTAATTTTACCAACCAAGAATTTCAATACACAGTATTTACAGTTGATCATTTTTCCTATCTTTTAGAAACAATTTAAGAAAGATTGATTGTAATTTTCTCTCAAGATCAAATCAATATTATTTGGATCAGTTGTCGCAGGGCTCCTAGGCCGATACTTACTCTGCCTGTTTGGTAATCTGGAATTGATCATATGGCAATATTACACTTTTGTCCATAAAATATGGCCTTCTCAAAATAAGCTTGCTCCTAAATTTTTGCCTAGGCTACTACATTCCAAAGACATTTGTTGTGCCCTGCATCAAAGCCATATAAAACTAGGGAAGCAATATGTAGGAGAAATATATTTAATAAAGTAGTAATTAAGTAGTACATTAAAATGCAGTTGAAACTATAAAAATATATTTTTCAGCCTAAAAAGAGAAAATAGATGATAAACCATTTTCAAATGCTTATTTCATGTTTATTCAGGGACAAAGTAAAAACATGTAACGTAAATATGGAATACCTCATTTTATAAAATCAGGTAAAAAAAACCCAATCCCTGACCTGATTATCTATTTTAAAAGCTCCTTTTATGTCCAGTGTATCATGATGCCCTACCAATGTTTGTTTTTGCAATCAATTGCAGTTTTATCAATATGCGTTAAACTAAATTAAGAAACAAAATACACTTCCACAGACTTTAAAGGTCAGCAAAATCAATTTACCAACTACGTCAAAATTAAATCCACAAAAAATGAAGCAAGCATCTTAGGCCTAAGTGTCTAACCATCTGTATAAGTCCTATTAGGATGGATGTAAGGTGGCAGGTGTATTGCCAAAATTTTCAGGTATTATGTAGTCAAAATACGTTGTCACCAGGCATCAGGAAATTATGTTTGGGAGCTAAAGGCATTAGCAAAGATTGCTATTGCAGAACGCTGTTGTAATCACAAGCTATTGGACACTGAAGAGCTGGTATACTGACACAATATTAATTATATATACTACAGAGATGTAAGCCACTTGCTTAACTCTTATTTGTACGTATGAGTAGCAAAATAGTAAAAAGATGTTTTGAGCTAACCAAAAATAACCTTTGTACTTAAAAGGACAACTCCACATTGGTACAAGTTACAAGAGAATGACACAGATTACAATGAACAATGTTGGGTTGTTATTGAGCTGAATTTAGTGTTTCCAGTGTTGTATAGACATCCTGAAATTGTATGTTAATGTACTGTTCTGCAAAAAGTTTCTAATTATTCAACATTTTCAGTGTTCACAAATTTGGGTAATATTAAATGTATGTTTATTCTATGATGTAATGAAACGCGATAGCCAATTCTCCTGTCTTCCTATGCCATGCACTCTCCTTGTAACAAGAAAACCACAAAACGAAATAGTGAAGTATTTCCATACCTGTTGAATGTACTGCCGAATTTCTACTGAAGGTCTTGATCTAGAAGGAGAAAAGCAATATAATACAAGAGACTAATTTAAAAAAAAATAATAAAAAAAATCAGGAGTATCTTATCTTCGAATCAAAATAAAATATATATTTTTTTATAGACTTTATAGGTCATGGTTCAAAATACAAGAATTTAAAACAAAATCTTATATATTCCAAATATCTGAAGCCAAGATGAAGATACAAACTAGAAAGCTAGTAGCACAGACAAGGTGCACAAGAGCTATTTGAAGTGTAGGATGGCAGTATCAGAATGTGCTAAATAAGTAACATATTATATAATATATTACAGTACAGAAAATGCTTAAGAAAATTTTACAGTGTCAAAAATAAACAGATGTATAAACCGTTCATACATTTATATCTTCTACTAATGAATGAATACATTTAAATGACTTATGTAAGAAATTGACAAAATTGTTATTGTTAATTCTATTGTACAATATAGTAACAATTTCAATAGTCATGTAAGCATCAGAGAACTTCTGGTTACCAATTGCAGAAAATAATCTGCTTTGTTGAGGCAGCCACAGAAGCAGTTATAATATACTGGTGTGTTGCATATAGCCACCAAAAGGGGACTATTGTTATTAATCATGAACTTAAAAGTCAGTGAAATTTAACATACTGCGTAAATGTATTTTGTTAGGTATTATAGTACCTATAATATTCTTTAATTATTTACTACTTGAAATGGACACACTGACTGACTGGATGCAATGCAAATTTTGTCATCTGATTTCAGCCTACATATATAGTAAAATGTTTACATCTTTAACAAAGATAATGAAGTAAATATTATAAGAAAACTCATTCTGTGAATAAGAAGATCTGAAAGGAAGTTGTTTGTGAAAAGCTACTTGCCAGGACACTTTCTGCTTAACAATTGTCTTCCAGGTCTGTTAACCATAATGAAACAGTTATTTGGGGCCTACTAGTCGTGGTGCACTTAACTTATGGAATATTAGGTAATAAAACTTCCTAATAACAGTGTACACAGCAGATAATAACCTGACAAGCCACCTTAGAAAAAGGAAGATTACAGGCCAGAGGCGGATACTTACATACATACATACATACATACTAACTACCTCTTAAGTGTAGATTTACATTAGTCAGTAGAAGCATTATAATATATTTTTTGTATAAAAACTATGGACCATATTCACACCTAAGAAGCACGTTCTATTTAGGCACATATATTTAAGAATTTACCTACGACACACACATAGTAATCTTGACTCTGCAAGCTACGTAGAACTTAAGAATAGAGTTTATCTATGTGCGATCTTTAAAGACTGCAAGTAGTTATTTAAGAAGGAAGAGTTGCGCTATAGCAGCCTTGGGCCATTTTTAAGAAGAGTGGATGTGGTAGTGATTTAAATGAGCCAGGGAGGGCGTGGGGAAGGGACCTCTGTGCAGATTTTCCTTCTTCAGAAGTAAAATATGCACAGACACTTAAGGTAGTCATATATCTTAAGTGCCTTTAAGAATGGGGGTCACGGGGGAGGGCCCTAAAACTAAGGTACGAATACACGCATATCCGCACCTACTCATCTCGTTTGGACCTGTGAATCAGATTATATGAGCATAAGTAAATATGTAGTAGTGGTACCAAAATCCTCTGCACGACCTATATAAAACTTAAAGTTTTATACGATTTTAATTTTTTTAATAAAAACCAGACACCTTTACTAGTTACTGAAAGAATACGGAACAAGGTTGTCTATTGTAAGGTCATTAATTTCTATGATGTTCAAGAATAGAATATGACAAATTATTGTATACTGGAAAATACTGGGATATTCTAAGATTTATGAAGGAAAGTATAACAATACAATTCACATGCTACACAGAACATACATCATATAGCAAGTAGTAATAAATCAATACCTCTGAAAAAGTGCTCATTTTGAGACTTTAAAAAGTTAAATTTTAATGACATTTTCTTTTGAAGAATAATTTCAAGCCATCATGGAGGGAAAAAAAAATGAACAAAAATGTTTATAACTATTACCTGGTGATGAACTAAAATGTGCCTACATTATATTTAATCTATTAAGCATCTGCTAATGTGAAAAAATAAAATTCACCCTCAAAATATTTGCTTTTATGGTTTAGGTCAAAGCATGCCTGTGAGATCACAGCTTTGATTTAGCGCTTAGAACTGCTATGAAGGCAATCTAACAAAATAGAAATGCTGTAAAAAATTACCTCCTGAGGTGATCCTGACTATTTGTTTTAACAATTTATTACAGATGTGCACACTAACCGTATTAAAGTGTACTGCTTACTGTACTTATCCAAGTAGAAACAAAAATGTAAATTGCTTGCATAAAGGTTTACTAGATGCTTATTTGAGTATGTATATAAGGATATCCATTTGACTAATACACTACATGCCTTAAAACAAAACATTAATATATCAATTCCAACAATTGTTACATAGTTTGTAAATTGAAAATTAGATTTAAAAAAAAGTATGGAGGACAGTCCCAGCATTTTCTATTAAGGTATATCCAAAACTTACTGTTAACATGTACACAAGACTATTTCATCAACCTGGACAGGCCAGTTTGGGACATGTTATTTGGCCCGACCAGATTAGCAAAGCTAACAGACTGCTGCTTAGCAAAATTTTCTAACAATAAGACCTGCCATTTTGGAGTTAAATGTCTTATTAGAAATATTAATATTATTATCATACTTAAGCTACACGTAAGCAACACACAGAAGACATTAACTGTATATTAATCCGTAAATAGAACAAAAAAATACAGCTCTAAACATGTTCCGTGAAGCAAAGTAAGCGCTATACTACAGGCGACTATATAGCCAGTGACTAGAAGCCAAACACTAATGTCATAGTTTAAGGGCAGAAAGTAAAAGTCTAACTTACTTAGACATGCCTCCATCATGAGTTGAGGAAATTATGGAAACTGAGATCAAAAGAAAAAAAAATGATTTCACTTTTAAAAAAAAATTCCACTATTTACAACACCAACGATTAAATTAATAGTGATGGATGGAAAAAAAAAAAAAAGGGCTGCAGAATAAACATAGAATTAAAACAGAAATCTGTTTTTACCATTCTCTGTAACCACTTGGCACGAATGAGTGTGACTTTCACTCAAATGTTTGGCCATATCATCTAAACCAGAAACATCAGTCAGGAAATCACAGTTCAGGCACACCACGGTTATCCGCCTAGTAAAGTAAACATTAATTTTTACACTGAATACGGATCATGAAAGACTTTACACATCTAGAAAAAAGATAAAAGCTAAAAAAAATAAATTAGCACATACAGTCTATATACAAAAAGCAACTAAATAAAAATCAATAGCAAATATCCCACATAGTACATTTAAAGGGAAACCGTTATATTTTTGTAGAATGTGTATGAGAGAATAATAAACTCTCAACTATAAAAACATTTACTTTTGACGTGTTCAAGTGAAATGTTGATACAAATAAACAAAAATATATTTAAAAAAATTTATAAAGCAGAAACCAATTTACAAATTGTGAAACTATCATTCGCAATGAAAAAACTCAATAGCCAATACTAAATCGTAATCTTAAAGCCATAAATAAAAAGATGTGTGCATTAAGCAAAGGTACACTTGCCTGATACATCAAATTTACATAAGGAACATTGAGAACCCTGCACAAAAAAAGCACCGGTCAGATAGGTTTTGCCACGGCCAAGATAGTAAATTATGTTATGGAATAATTCAAACCTCCTTCCTTAAGCCTGCACTCTAGCACTTGGTTTAGGTAAATCAATATAACTGTTAAATTTAAAAGTACAGGATGCACGAGGAGCGAGGTTTGTCAAAATGTGGATATCATTTAAAGAAAAAACAAAAAGAGCAAGTTTAAAAAAAAACACCTTCCTGGATGCGTTAAATCCCATAAGAAAAAAAAAGCCCCCCCCCAATTAGAAATAATACAAACCTCTTGTCTTTGACACCCTTTTTAGAAGTCTTAGAACGTTTGCTGGACTTTCTGCCATGACAGCTACATGAAGAAAAATGTAAATTGTTGTACATAGAGTAAAGTAAATGAAAACACACAAGAATTCTCTAAATTTCCTTCAACCTACAAATCTTACTGAAATTTAAAAAATGTAAAAACAAAAAATACTCAAACAAAACTGTACTTTTCTTATGTTCTAACCAGACATCTTTGTAAAACGTCAAAAGAATATTAATGCATTAAACTGTTCCTTTTCTAAAAACAATTGTTGCGGTACCACTGTTTATATTCAATATAGAGCACACTCACCTCAGCATGTGCTTTGTGTAGGCTTTATTACAACTGGTACTGAACTTGCATTTGCTGCAATGTACATAAGTGTGGAAATGACCCTCAAAGTCGACCACTTGACGATGGCACTCAATACATTTATGCATGCCGGGGATAAACCTAGTCAGCATAAAAAATAAATAAAACACAAAAATCAACCTTTAAGCAAATAATACCTAGGCCTAAGGAATACCTAAGGAACCTAAAACATAAGAGACATAATGCTGCATTGAAGAACATCATAAAATTTACAAAACTAGAGCATGTACAAATAACACTTTTTTTTATCTCCATGTAATCTATTGTATATAGCAGAGTTGCAGGGATAACTGTACTACAGCAACGTTGCAAAAGTATCTGAGTTTGCATATACAATAAGGTGTAGGAGAATTATTACAAAACTGCTAACAATAATTCAATAAACTTACAAGCTCTGTTAAAAGAGCTAAACATTAGCTATTTTTCCCCACAGACAGTAGGAACTTGTTTTCAACAAATTAATCACATTACAAGTAACACCTATTTCCCTGGCAAGCCCACTTTAAGGTGAACATTGCCTATGAAAGATCATAAGGCTTTGTTTCTGGCCCATTACAACCATATGATAATAAAACAAAACAAAAAAAGTCACAAAACAAAGTCACCTTAGGTTACGTAAAGCTGTATTCGTCATTTTAACCCTTCTTGTAGTACTCGGAGTCATACGCTTCTTTGGTTGAGACTTGGCTTTTAGCGGAGATACATTTAATTTAGCTGTCGGAACGGGATTGTTTTTAGAAGTTGTATTTTTAATTTTAGGAGGTGGCTGAGGGGGTGTGATGGGTGGAGGTTGGGAAGGAGCCTGAAGTGGGGTGGAAGCAGGTTTTCTGCTAACAGAAGATGTGGGAGGGGATACTGGGTTTATGGCAGCTCCAACAGATGCTCGGATAGTCACCTGAAACATGACCAATAAAATTTAGTTTAATATTAAACACTTACAAATCACTAAAAAAACAAAAACAAAAAAAACAAACAAAAAAACACTTTACAGGTAGCAAAGAGATTCTTTATCAAAAGAGCACTGTGAGCTTCTTTGTGCTACCACAAGCAGAATGGTTCTGTAAGGTAGAAATACAGTGCAGAATGTAAAACTATGAAGGAACAGGAAACTTTTTAGTCCGCTTTCAAAAATTGTATAAAACATTATCTATGGTCATGTAGTAAAAAGTACATATTAATGTATGTTTGCTTCAAATCTATGTAGTTTCTTATAATTTTCAAACTGTGATCTAGCCGTTTCCAGATGGAATGCGAGATAGGGTTTTTTCTCAGTTGTCATATGTTTCCTTTCAAACAAAAAAACCAAAAACCCTAACTATCACATGATTTAATAAACAACATACTATTGGATAATCTCTGGGTCAACATATTTTCTCACAGTGGTAGCTTGTACTTTAACTTAACTATCAGTAACAATCCTTCGTAGGAATGATCCTACTATTTAGAGCAGTTTTTTTTTTTTAAACCATTATTTTCAGGTACAGTACTTATCAGTTAATTTTCTCACTGTGGCAATTTGCATTGCATGTGTTCCTCTAAGCTGTGTAAAGGGAAATTTTATGGTGTATTACTTAATTTGTTATTAGTAACATGTCACAAATGTTTACACCAGAAGATCCACAGGCGAAAGATTCTCCTTGGGTTAAGCTAGGAGAAACCCCATAATGTTTAATTGATCAGGACCATAACATGCAAACTTAAGGAGTTGTTGAACAGAATATTGATATGTGTTCCATTCTGTAGACAAAATAATTTTCACACAATGTCTTACTATATTTGGGTAACTTATTTTCTTGTTGCCAACATATTTAACTCTCGGTGGTAACTTACTTTCATCTAGATCTGGATTCACTAGAAAATTAAACTTACTTCCACATTTTTCTGAAGGATAATTTCAAGATTTCAATTTATGAGTTTAAATACATTTTAAAGTAAATAAATAAAAATGTATTTTACATAAATCTTAGTTGCTGTCCCAAACATGCCAAATAAATCAACTTCTTCTATATTATAAAGCAACAAATAATTTACTGTTCAGGGTATTGTATTTTTTGGGGGGCTAAAAGAGAAAAAAAAACAAAAAAAAAACTATGCAGCCACATAATCACATGCATTATTAATAATAGCGAAGTGTTAATACTGCAAATTACTAGTTTTGTTTAAAAAATAATGTGCTATCCTGTACTCTGTTTCTGATATACAGAATACACAGAAACAGAATTTGACAGCAAATATAAGCAATTTGGTGCATCCAGTCTGCACATTTTTTTTTAAATATCTGGTAACCTCAAACCCTATTTGATCCTTCGTTCTTTGTGAACATACCCTTATGTCTATCCAAGTATGTTTAACTTGCTCTACCGAATTAACCTCTACTACCCCCTAATGGGAGGCCAATTCACTTATCTACTAACCTTTCTGTGAAGTAATGTTTCCTTAGAACCTACTTTACTTCAGTTTCCATGTATGTCCTTGTGTGCTAATACTTCTCTTCCTTTATTCCCTGTAGCTTGTTAAAACTCTTGATATAGTTGAATTTTGTCCTGTTACCTGTTATCCCTTCTAATTATAGTAAAATAACTATATATTAAGATATTTTAGTCTTTCCAGGCAAACTTTGTTATGCAGGCCATGCACCATTTTAGTTGCCTTCTTTTTAGCACAGTATCCAACATACTCCTGTCCTTCTGGAGATCTGACCTCCAGAACTAACCACCAGTCTATTCCAAAATATTTTTTAATCCACATTTTTGAGAAAGGGCTGAGCCCCGAAACACGTCAAGGAACCGGCTGGTGCTTAGTGCTTGGGACTCTTCTCCTGCAGGGTGCCTGTTTTCTTCAGGGGACAGAATTTACTTCTGTTGTTATGATGTTTATTTAAAGAGATGTCTCCCCAAGAGTCCTTTCATCTTGGTATAGGACTGTTCCTTTCAGATTTCATCTCATTGATTTTAATTGTATTTTTCCTGTTTTACTGATCTCATTCGTTATCTTTAATGAATTATAGTAAACATATATTTTATTTAGACAGTTACATCTGGATTCTGATTTAATATATGTTATTGTTTTCTCCCATATGTACCATCATTTAAGGGATCGAGTACACTAGGAAATCCTGTGGGATTAGTGGATTAATTGTAAACACCTTGAGACATTTTGCACTACATTTACCTAGTATTTTGAGATTCTTATACACTTTATGCATATGGTTATTTGCACTCCAATGCTGCAGAGATGTCTCTTTGCACATTCTGAGGATTTTTTTACATTTTGTATATAAATATTTGAATAATAATCGCAAATTAAAAACCTTTGTCCCAGGAGGAAGACCTTCCAGTTGTTTTGGCTTTCTGAAAGTCCTGTGATGTTGAGCTTTATGATCCATTTTTTCTTTACAGGTCAAAAACTGTAATCTGCACTTAGCACATCTATAAACTCCTTTATTCTAAAATACAGAAGAAAAAAGTTTAAATAATTTATATAAATTACGTGTCACTACTGCTCATTTTATTAGAAATTGCTCCTATTAGTATTAAAGACAGTGCTTACAAAATGGACTAACCTGGTGTTTCATATAATGTTGCATGTATGGTGTTCCAGATTTAATTACTTTTAGACAAAATGGACACAACAAACTTTTAGTGTTCTCATGGGTAGTTCGAAAATGACTATCGACATCAGTAAAAAGTGAAGACCGGTAATTGCACACCTACAGCAAGGAAAGAGAAATAAATGTATTATATATACAGTGGAATAGTAAAGTCTTGTTTAAGAGAGATGTTATTCAAAAAGAATCAATTTACAAAATTAATATATAATGCATCCCCTTACTATAGGGACAGGATTAATAAGAGTTCTGTATTATAGAATTATAAATCAATTATATATGCACAGATATAGAAATTTTAATAAAATGATGTGCACCAACAGTCATATAACATATGTCTGAAGTCAGGCCGTAGCAGCGATTAAAATGGAACATAACATAGTAACAGTTGATGAGGTTGAAATTAAGACACCATCAAGTTCAATCTATTATAGATCTCCTGTGATCTACATCTTTATAACTGAAGTTAATCCATATGAAGCAACCTCCAAACTGTCGCAATCTTACAAAATCCCTGCTGACCCAAGATGACGTCCTATTTCTCCTTGGCTCCACTTCTGTCCTACATTTAAATTAAAATTATCGGTCCTGCTAACCCTGGATGTACTTTTCTGTTAAAAATGTATCTAACCCTTTCTTAAACATGTCAAGTGAAACTGCCATCACAACTTTCCCTGGCAGTGAATTCCACATCCTGACTGTCCTTACTGTAAAGAATCCTTTCCTTTGCTGGTTATGAAACTTCCTCTATTTTAACCTTAGTGGGTGACCCCGTGTTCTGTGTACAGGACACGGGATGAAAAGGTGAAAAGTTCCCATGAAAGTTCTCTGTATTGACCCTTAATGTAATTGTATATAGTAACCATATCTCCTCTTAGACGCCTCTTTTCAAAAGTAAACATGCCAAACTGGCTAGTCCGTTCCTCCATACCCTTTATCAATTTTGTCGCCCTTCTCTGAACCCTTTCTAGTTCAAAAATGTCTTTTCTATGGATTGGTGCCCAGAACTGAACTCCGTATTCGAGTGCATGGGCTTATGATTTATTATATAACCTGCCTACTGCCTATCTTTTAGTTGAAAATCTTTGCATACACAAATGAAAATTCCATATTCAGTTCAGAATCTCAATAAAATAATTTATTGTTCATTTATATGTATTTAGCTGAAGATAAAACAGGTTATTATTATTACCTGACAAACATATGGCATTTCTCCAGGTTTATGATTGTCCTTCATATGCTGCAAAAGAACCTGCTCAGAATCAAACGATAACTCACAGATCTTGCAAATGGCTAAAGAAGAAAGAAAGATTTTTGTTAAATCGATAGATAAAAACACCAGACTTTCAATAAACTGCACACATCTTTATGTACAAACCAGGTATTTATTGCATTCTAAAATTCTTAATAGGGAAAGGTAATTTATGTGTGAAGTATGTTTGCCCATGATCTTTCACAGAGATTTTCCAATAACTTATATTCTTTATAGAAAATAGAAATGTTAAAATATCTCCATTTTAAGACTGGCTTCATCGTATTGCAGTCCTCAACTCAGTGGTCATATGCCATCACTATCAAGTGTGACAGAGACCATCACAACAGATCAGGAAAAATGTATTTAATTATAATTCTTTCTTTTTTTTAAATAGAAGGGGGGGGGGGTGCTTTACTCTGATACCCTTAAAACTCCAATTTTTATTAATAACGATCCAACATTATTTCATTAATAACAATCAAACATTATTTCAAATAATCAAGAAACGCATAACAATCTGAATAACATACTAATACAATTAAAGAATCTTTAATGGTAATATTCTTTTATTGGTCATATGAATTTGACTATTTTTATAGTTAAAAATTTGTGTCTCTAAAAGGTACCAGTGTATCGTACTTTTAATTTTCTTTTTAGATAATCAGTTTTATATGTTTAAAAGAAATCAAAAAGAAATATTCTTATCAACTCCAGCAAAAGCTTAATTGAGATCTAATAGTTTTGAATAATGGCTTCGTATTTAATTATATAAAGATATTACCAAAACTAAATGTAATGTGCAGCAGGTGCCCACAAAAACCTTCATCTGCCCCCATACTGAATAGATCATGTAGTAAATCAGACAGATGAATTAAAATCCAATGCAATTAAACAGCCACAACAGAAATGGTAGAAAATGTAATTATAAGTTTGTATGTCCAAACGCTGTATTACTGTCATTTGGTAATTAGAACAAAACACCACATTTGAAAGGAAGTAAAAATAATAAGAAATAAAAGGACCCCCAAAATCTTACTTGTGGATTCATAGAGTGTGTGTGAGCTCTCGATGTGACACTGCAGCT
>WWET01000194.1:487670-499326 GCA_011038615.1 Limnodynastes dumerilii | reverse complement strand
GAAGACATGACATATTCTGTGAAGTAGTCTGTTTAACCGGTGAAGGCAACGGAGTGGACATTGTAGTAGATGCTGCCCGGTTACTTATTACATTCTCATTTGTTTTGGGCTTTTTCGGAGAAACGCTGGTGTTCTCAATTGAAGTGGATCGTTTTTCCATGACTGCATTTTCATTTTTCCCAATACTAGCTAAAAAGAACAGACACAGAAAAAAAAAAAAGGAGTTAGTGGTATAAGTCCAGTATTCTCTAACTTAATACTCTTGTGCCTTATGAAGAAGAGCATTGTTTATGGGATTTTTTTCTTTTGAAAGCACATGTGCGCACACACACTATGTTGGTCATAAATAAAACATAAAATACTTTTGTTAGAGATTATATATATTATCTCATTAAACTGCCCTGATGACAATCCCAGTATGGGGATCGAAATGTCGGTATTTGCTGCACTGGTGCAATAAATCTAGCCTGAACTATATAAATATTTTCATTCTCCCATGCACCCCATTGGCTTATGCTTAAATTAACCTATTTTTTCCTTATCTAATTCTTGGTTGTGTGTATGTGGCTCAATTTCCTGCAGTTTATGCATGGCTGCCAGTGGTGACTTGGCAATGGTTAGAATATGGAAATATTCAGATTTTGGATCAAAACCATTCTTATACCTGCAGAGCTTTGAGTAAGGGTAGTTTGTTGGGGTTTCTGGGAATTCTGTAGTAAAGGCTGCTGAAGTACTGGTAATAGGTTCATGTTGTTTTGCATCATCGATGGGATTGGAGGAGTAGGCCTATGAATATAAGTGGGAGCTGTCCTTGCTGGAGTTGATACAGGGCGAATATGGGGTAATGGTTGGAGTGGTCGAGCTAATGGTGTAGAATTTCCTGTAACAAACATAACACTAGAGTTTACCATCACAATATTAGGAAATAGACATGCTAATAACAATAACTGAACGTTTCACATAAATACATATTTTACACTTACTACAGATGGTTATCTCCAGCCATTTAGCATGCAGGACAGCAGGCAAACATTTACAAAAATGTTTTTTGCATGTAATCTATTTACGCACTGTATGCATCACCGATTCCAATTTTCTCTTGTGTGTTTCAACCAACCCTTTAGGAGCTGATCCAGAGCTGCACTTACACCTTTATTTAGGTGTAAGTGTAGACTTGAGCTATACCATGTTGAACTGCAAGGGGATGCAAACCTAAACTATGAAAGCAGAATGAGAATGGAGAGGTGAAGTTTCTTAGCTCGACTATTTTATGGATTAAACATAAAGATATGCAGTATTTGAGTTCTATGTACAAAAGTAAAGTACTTTCCCTGCATGCAAAAGAATTAAAATTATTATTACCCCTTAATTTGCAAAATGGTTTTGCCCTTGCTCCCAAACTCCGGATCAGTCTCATAGTGTGGCACTAGCTTAGTTAAACTACATGTCATGTACAATATCATGTATCATTCTGACATACCTGCTAGTAGTAAAAAGCATACATTACCGCTCTGCCAGTTGGACGACTGGCTGATCATCCACTTCTTTCCTCCCACCCCTCTAGAGTACTATATTGGATTTCTATTTTATAGCTTTTCAATGACATGTTTAATGATATACTTCTATCTTTGTTCGTATTACAAGAAGCCCTTAAAGCTTAGTGCTATTGCAACACTGTGGTGTTCTATGTATGCATTTGAAATGCAGGTTTCTGATGCTTATACTTTATTATTATTATTATTGTTTATTTATAAGACGCCACAAGGTGTCCACGGCGCTGTACAAAATACAACAACAAAATAAAGCACAGAAATACCGGGCAGGTATAGTACATAACAAAATACTTTATAAAAATATCACAAAAATACAATAAAGTGAAGCAAGCACAGACATCAAGGCAAAATGTGAGGTGTCAAGCTTGGCAAATCAGGGAGGAGGGGATAACACGCAGTGAGATTTTGAGAGGGAGCCAGCAGATGGGGACAGGTTAAAAGGGTGGCAGAGGGGAACAAGAAGGTACGAAGTGAGGGGAGAGTGGTGGAGGAGGGGACAACACTACGCTTTACTAAACTATGGGATTGGAAAAGTGGAGATGTCCGTAGCAACCAAATCAGATTCTAGCTGACATTCTCTAGTATGTAATAGGAAAGTGAGAGCTAGAATCTTATTGGTTACTATGGGCAAAACCTCAACTTTTCCAAACCCACAGCTTAGTAAATCTCGCCCTAAAAGGGAAGGATGAATTTACAGAAAACTTAATGTGGGGGAAGGAAGCAGACTGCTGGTGTGAGCAGAGTAGAGAAGGAAGGAAGGAAGGAAAAGGGATAGATGCAGTGAGGATGTTAAGCATGGTAGGCTAGCCTGAATAGGTGCATTTTGAGTGAGCACTTGAAGACCTGCAATGTAGGAGAAAGTATGACTGAAGAAGGGAGGTGCAGAGATGCAGCATGGGAGAAGTCCTGAACACAGATGTAAGATGTGGTGATTACTAGGGAGGTCACACAGCGGTGGTTAGCAGAATGGAGAGGGCCGGAAGGAGTGTGCATGTAATGAGGACAGAAAGGTAGTTGACTTCTTTACTTGTCAAAAACAAATTAAAAAGACAAAGCCGTAAATAACCAATTGCCATGGTAATAAATTTAAAACAACAAAGAGGATGAAAATCATGCTTTGTGGTTTTCAGATACTTTTGTATGAATCTCCAATTTAATTCAGAACGAATTAAGTATTCTAATCTCTCTCTAGGATTCACCACAAATACATATATTTAAATGTTTAAAAAATATATGCAGTCTTTCTTCAGATTAGTTCAATTGTTTAGAAAGTGGAAAGCATTATAAAATACAACTATTACAATATTTTAGTGACATGTGAATCAACTGAATACTTTAAGTGAACACAAACCTGCTGTAGTGAAGGTCTGAACACTCTGGTATTGTGGTATTGAAGCATGTGGTCTCAAAGAAGAATACATGACATTAGGAGAATTATTAGTTGAAACCTGGGGAGAGCTCACAACGTAACCCTGTAAAGAAAGGACACAAATCAGTTTATTTGTGACTGATATTATAACTTATTTTAAATATTACAAACCAAATTCTCATCTAAATTGGCACAACTGTGTACTGCTATAATAAAACCATTTCACCACTTAACTATTAATTTTGTTTGCAACTGTAGTCAGACAGAATTCAGTTTAAAACAAAACCAATGCAAGATTTATGTTATTTGTATCTTTTAAGTATCACATAAAATCACCTATGTTTCTATACAGTCATGAAACATAAGTTATGTACCTGGTTTAATACTACTGGCTGTGCAGTGATGGTGGCAACAGGTCTAACAGCCGGTTGTGATACTGTAGGGAATGTAACGTTTCGGCATACTGCCTGAGTGTTTGTTGTGAAAGTCATTGGCCTACAAGCAGGCTGCATGATTAGATTTGGCCTTGGTGGTTGCTGTACTGGTAAACATCCACTGAGTGGTCTCCTTATTGGCTCTTGCGGACCAACAGGTCTAGGCTGTGGTTGAACCGTGGCAGAACTGGTTGTTGGTCTAGTAACAGGCATATACATGGGCGAGACTGCTTGAGTGACAGACTGGGCTGCAGCAGGGGGCTGGTAGTGGTTATTTAGCGTCTGAAATGTATTGGTTCCTACAAGAGGAATGGAAAACATATAAAAGGCAACAAAAACACATTAATGAGCTTTAAAATTTCCAATAAAAAAAAAAATGTTTTTTCCAACACTTAAAATTACCTCTGGAAGGAATTCCATTTTCAGTCCGTGCAAATGAACCAGGTTTGGCTCCTGGAGTATTGCCTATTTAAAACAAATGTTTATTTAATTTTATTTCTTAACTGTTTTAATAAACCACCATCATATGAAGATTGTTTTTACAATTTCACACAATAATTATTAAGCAAGACTGGCTAGTAACAGAAATACTAGGTGGGCAAGAGGCTTCTTCTTGGAAGCTTACAACCTATAGGATATTAGTGCTGTGATACATAAGGAAGGGCAACTTCTATATATTATACAATGGACCAGCCAAGTTGAATGGTAAGAGTGCACACTGTTCTGTTTGATCCATTCGTACAGCAGTGTTAGTAGTAGAATGGTGGGTAATTTTAGTATGGAAAGAGAAAGCATGCAAGGAAACTGGATAGCAAAGTGGTTAGAAATATGATTAGAAGTAGGTTGAGGAATTTGTTGAGCTTGCCTGAAGAGGAGAGTTAAGGCAGCACTTAAAAATTTTGAATAAGGATAGTCTTAATGGGCCAACACAATTGGTGAAAGATCAGGAATGGATTGGTAAAATGGCTTGCCATTGGGTAAAATTGTGAATGTGCAATTTGAGGAAAGAAATAGTCCAAACCCATCTCCTGGTTTGTCTTTAGGCCTGGAGGTATGAGTAAAGTGTAGTCTACCATGTGAAAGTGCAGCAGGTGAGACAGTGTCTGATTCAGTGAGCCATGTTTCTGTTATTGCTAGGTTGAGATTGTTTGAGTAAGAGGTCACAAAAGGTTAGTTTTGCACATTTTAGCAATTTCTAAAGTGATGGTAAACCGACTGATATTTATAAAGAGATATGAGGAGCACTTGAATTTGGTGATAAATCACCAGCTAACAGAAGAGAAAGATATAGTGCAGAGCAGCATTGAGGCTCAAATGGTTAGCACTTCTGTCTCACATCACTGAGGTCATGAATGCTGCCTCATCTGTATGGCGTCTGTGTGTTCTACCTTGCGTCTATGTGGGTTTTTCTCGTGGTGGTTTGGTTTCCTCCCATACTCCAAAAACATGCATGTAATTAGCTCTAGTCTGTCTTTGCACGTGTGTGCGTTAAAGGATTTAGACTTTATGAACCAATGTGACGGCTGCGAAGGACTGTTTAATTAATTGCTTTGTAATATGATCTTCCTACAGAAAATCCTACAAAAAAAAAACTATACTATAGAAGAGGATTGTGCAATCATTTGTGGATATTTCACTTTTAAGGCAGGAATGAAACAAACCCATGAGAATTTCAGACTTCAAAACGTAATACTAAAGTTAGTGAATTGCTGTTGGATTATTATGCTGTTAAATAATAAACAAAATAAAAACACGTAGCTGCATTGAACTTAGCTGTTTGGTGGCCATATACTATGTTCCATACTTGCATTGCCATCCAGAGGTTCCATTACGTGAGCCTTCGGATGGCACGCAGAATGCCTATAATTTGCGCCTGCCTGTACAGCACATGTGTGGTGTTCCGATATGTGTGTCTCTGGGTGAGGCCCATAGAGTTTCTGAACAGTTTCATATGTTATTATTGCTGTTGTATTCCTTGACCATGCCCCAAGGGTAGACAATGTTACATGTACAGTACTTTAGAGAAGAAAGAAATGACCATTACACATGATGAAAAAGGAATAAGATGAAATAAAATCACAATCATAATTGTGCATTTTCACAGGCAACATTAAGCCAATTAGCTATAGTCCACAGCTAGAGGAAACATATTGACATGCATGGCAATTACATATCAGGTAGCATTTCCTGCAGCTCCTGAGTCATTATTGTAAGGCCAAGACAAAAAGCATTATGAACTTGATCCCTGAATACATAGAGTATATCTAACCATAAACTTAATCAGCACTGTCCAAAGTGCTTTCAGCAGATTTATAAAAAATGTTGAGCATAACAAGACCAGGCAGTAAGCGTAGTAATGGTGCAAGAGCCCAATGACCAGGAAAATCATCTACCAAATATGTTTATAACTTTGCTTTGTTATATGCTTCATAACAACGCACGCCAGCCATATGAAACCCGTAATTACGCTTCAAAGGCAGGGCGTGCTAAGCGCCGTAACTACGCAAGGAGCCTACGGACGCCCGCGGTTAAGCTCAGAAAAGTTAAGGTAGGGTTTGGTCAGCGTAAGACGGCATAAATACAGACGTCCGAGAGAAGTGCCTAGGTTAGTGCTTCATAAGTACGCTGGCGTAAATACACTACGCACAAGGGAGAATCATGTGCGTAGGTCTGGATCAGGCCCAAGGAGAGGAAAACAACAATATTGCTCCTTAGTGAACAGTCAGGCAAATAAAGTCTTCTTGAAAAATACAAACTGCCACACGCTCACTTTTTAGCCACCAAGCTCAACATTATGATAGCCAGGTAAATCAGGGGCCCAGCAGACTTATCAAATTCCTTAGACGATATCTTGACCCAACACCTCACCATCTAAAGGGCTATTTCTAAACACAGGAGACTGTGTATCCCCCTAATTTCTCAAAAAGTCAATTGGGGATGTCTACACGGTTAAATGTCTTTCCAGACCTTAACTTCAAAGTTCTGTAAAGTTTCTGACTCTGGCTACACTTTTACAGATCACTTGTACAGAGAGGATTCACAGTAATCTTTTATAGAGGTTCTCTCTCTCCCAATTCCTAATTGAGTTCTCCAATAAAGATTAACTCACAGATTTTAGGAACATGCTCAAGTCCTGCATGCAGAAACAGCAAAAAAAACAAAACGCTATGACTAGTCTTAGATAGCAACTAGGAAAAGTATACTATACATGTGGCAAGGTCACACCCATATCTCTTTTTAAGAGAAAGTAATATTTTGCTTTTTGAATGGATTGAAGAATAAAGAAAGGAAACCCATGCCATTCTTTAGGACAAATAACTTAATAGAAGCACCATCTACTACTGTCCGAACACATATCAATACACGTTTCAGATTCAGCACCATATACGAAAGAAGAATTCTTCTAAATTAACCCACCCCCCAACATTCAAATTGTGCAAATCTAACTCTGCTACTTAATCCCATATCCCAATATGTTCAGAGGCACCCGGAAATATAAAGTGAAAAAAGAAAAAAAAAGTCAATTAAACAATCCCAAATTCACTGATATAAACAGGACAATGCGGTGAAAATGTAAAGTTCATAACAGTGACCAGGAGCAAATAGAAGGCAGCCAGCCAACGCTGGTAAATCAAAGCGCGCTCCTGTTAGTCACACACTCAAATGTATAGTGAATCTCACATATCCCGTTACAGCGTTCCCGACAGCTGTTTTGGTGTAGCTCCGTGCACCTTCATCAGGGGGGTCCAGGGTGTGAATGAATCGGCTGCAAGAAAGTGCAGTAAAGACAAAGGCATAAAAACAGACACGCGACCAATCACCGCCGGGACGGCGCCCGGTCGGTGACGTCACACGTCAAACGTAGTCATGGAGACGACGCACAAGCCAGGTGAGTAACTAGGCAACAGGAGAAAACAAAAAAACAAAGCCAAGGCACAGCTAGGCGGACAAGACAACACACGGAGAAAACAGTTTAGACATAGGATTATGCAATAGATGGTAGTGACTAGTAGCACGGCGCCATAGCAGTCACATATCAGAGCAAATGGTAACAGACAACAAGGTAATGAAAAAGGCATGGCGGCCAGGAGACAAGTGGAATGACCAGTGGCCCAGCGGCCAGTGGACCATGATAGCTAAGACATAAGGAGGGACCATAGTAGCTAACACATGGGGAAGGATAATTGGTCCCACATAGCGACATGAATGACCGCCACACCGTGTGGAGGTCTACAACACAGTAAAGGGAGATAGGGAGGACAGTGATTAAACCAGCCAAAAAAAGGAACCATAGTAAGAGAAAGTAGAGACTCTAGTAGCTGAAACGAACCATCAAGATCTCAATGCCACACTATAACACACGGGACCTAACAGGTGCCCAAAGGGGGTCTCCAAAGCATAAGCAAACAAAATCTTAATGGCACCGAGCATCATATAGCCATTATATCAAGATGACTAAGGGCCAAATCAAACAAGATGGATATACGTCCTCATAAAGAAGGGACTACATAAGAAGTATATATCAACTATAAATGCATATCCACATGGGGAACAGAGGCTACAAAGACTAGATGCCTATATGTAAACCATAGGACAAATTAAGTAGTAGGATCTATATGGCACAGGGCATCAAATGGCCAATGCATCAAGGTGATAAGTAAATGTCCTCAGAGGGATGGGACTGAACATAGGATATATATCCACCATAGATGCGTATCAACATAGAAAACAGAACATGGTACGTATTTATAAACCGCAGGACAAATTCAACTCCTCATTCAATCCGTTGGGTGAAAGGGATTTAAACAAAAGAGTGACTCTGGATTCTTTCTGAAGTAGAAGTTTGTCTTTGTCTCCATCCATTCTTAAAGGGGTATGTGATTTACCAGCATTGGCTGCCTTCTATTTGCTCCTGGTCACTGTTATGAACTTTACATTTGCACCGCATTGTCCTGTTTATGTCATCAGTGAATTTGGCATTTGCACTTGGGATTGTTTAGTTGACTTTTTTCTTTTTTCACTTTATATTTCTGGGTGCCTCTGAACATATTGACAGCCCTCTCTATTTGGGAGTATAATTTAATAGACTTTATTGTTCATTACTGTCTTGCTTTTTCCTGATCTGCTGGCCTAGGACACATTGCTGTCTTTTTCTCTATATGACTTTTTTGGCCGTGCAGTGCATATAATGAACAGTGCTGATCCCTCTTCTCGTTTGAAGTGATTATATATAAACAGTTATAGAATTTAATAGTTTTAAGAATTTAATACAATGAAGTATTTGTACTAGCAAAGGATGAATAAAATACAGGATTATCTGGAGGCATATAATAGAAATATTTGCCATGTGAATAGGTAATACCCCTTTTATACCTAAAACCTGGGTTAAACCTGGGTCAATCAACACTGCTTCTAGCCATGTTTAATATGTTCAGACCGCAGATACAACCCGGGTTGTAGCTTTTCACACTGGACCCTGTCTGCAGAGACACACATTGCTTCCCATCCCCCATTTTACATATTTTTTACGGAACCCGGGTTGAATAACCCAGGTTCCCCCTTTCACACCACAACACGGGTTAGGCTGACCCGGGAATAACCTTGGTATCGACCAGGGTCGTGGACCCTGGTCCATAGACCCGGGTTGACCCTTTCACACTGACACCTGACCTGGGTTATTCCCGAGTCAATAGCTAGGTCTGAAAGGAGTATTACTTATACGGTCCTATATCAATTACTTAAATTCTACTCAATATCTTATTTTGTTGAAAATCCATGTAACTTAGAATGTCAGCAAAACAAAGAAATGAAGTTAAGGAAAGTTTAAATCAGCTGTTATATTTATCCATCACCCCTAGACGCAAGCCATTAACATTCTTTGAAAGCTATGTCTGTGCAAAAGTTTCCTGCTGCTAAGAATGCTTTCAAAAATATAAGTGTTAATAACATATTTTTTTTTTTTTCGCAATTAACAAAATGCAAAGTGAACAAACAGAAGAGAAATCTAAATGAAGTCAATATTTGGTGTAGTGACCTTTAGCCTTCAAAACAGCATCAATTCTTCTATATACACTTGCACACAGTTTTTGAAGGAACTCGACAGGAACTCTGTTGTTCCAAACATCTTGGAGAGGTAACCACAGATCTAATGTGGATATAGGCTTGCTCAAATCCTTCTGTTTCCATGTAATCCCAGACAGACTCTATGATGTTGAGATCAGCGCTCTGAGGGGGCCATATCATCACTTCCAGGACTGCTTTTTATTCTTTACACCCAAACTTGTAAGGAACCTCAACCATGCCATGCTGCTCTGATGCATGCAGACCCTCATTATTATACCACTCTCCAGCCTTTCGGCGAACAAACTGCCTTTTGTTACAGCCAAATATCTTTAATTTTGACTCATTTTTCTACACCACAGTTCCTATGTATTTGGGCATAGTTGAATCACTTGGCCATGTTTCCACACTGAAGAAGGTGTTAATGTAACAGAGTTAATGATTGTGTTTCAACCTAAATATGATTATCATCACCTGTTTGGTATGATTGGTTCCATACCTGACTATAATCCTAGTGTAGAAGAATTGATGCTATTTTTAAGGAAAGGGTGGTCACATCAATTACAGATTTAATTTAGATTTCTCTTTTGTTCATTTACTTTGCATTTTGTTAATTAATAAATACTATAAAACTATTAACACTTCTATATTTGAAAGCATTCTTACTTTGAACCTTTATTTTTCCACACCTACCTAAAACTTTTGCACAGTATTGTAGATCTGATTGCTATGAAACCAATAAAAAGGATAAGCAAATGCTTAGTGCAGCTTCTTATTTTAAGAACATCTGGTGTAGTTAATAGACACCCTTTCAATGGTGTTGTGTAAAACACCAAACATTCTCAGCCTATGGCACAAACAGCTAAGGCAGTCTTTAAGAGTTGGGATCAAGTATGTGGATCAGATGTACTTGTTTCTTCCATTCCATTGATTTCCTTCAACTTCGATCTAAAACCTATTTAGTTGTTATGGACAATGAAAGGAATTTAAAAAAAAATTATTTTTTTTTAAATAATTAACATCCATTTCTAGTACAGGTGCACACCCAAAAACGACTACAATATTTTGGGATATGATCCTACTGGGTTTCCACACAGTTTGGGATTGCTTTTTGAAAATGATGTGGTTCCGATTAGCTCCAAGACATGACAAATGGCATACTGCGCATGTGTATAACGATGAGGAGCAGAATGGCGGGTGAATGAGTGAGGGTGGGGGCTGAGTGAGGGCAGGGGTTGGGGGAAATTAGTGGGGTGCAGGGTCTGAGTAAGAATGTGGGTTTGGGGAAGTTAGTGTGGTTCAGGGTATGAGCGAGGGGAGGGTTGTGGGGCAGTTAGTGGGGTGCAGGGTCTGAATGAAAGCAGTTGTTGGGGGCTGGGTCTGAGTGAGAATGAGGGTTGTTGAGGTGCAGAGCTTGGATGGCTGCAGGAGTTGAAGCAATTTGTGGGGTGTAATGACACCAGGGACATCTCTCCATGGACATGTACAGGGCTCCGGGAACATGGCAGCTCAGAGACACTTTCTGAGGGATGTGACAGTCTTTGTTACTCCCTAGTGACTGCATGGGTCGTGTGATTATGGCAGAGCTTGGTCTTCTGGTAACCGCAGTTGGATGTGGTAACATGGAAGCTAAGCCCAGAAGGAGAAGTAAAGGGGTGACCCGGGTCCCCTTGGCTTCTCTGCTCACCCTCGGACACTCTTCATCCTGTCCTGCTGCTCTAATCCCTCCGACAAATGAAGACACCAAGCTCCGGGGCCTGAGGAGGCTGCCCCAGATTATCTCCCCCCTACAGTGTCCCTAAAAACGTCCCCATCACTGTCAGTTAGTGAGGTGCAATTTTCAGGTGGGGGAAAGGGTTGGGGGCAGTTAGTGGGGGTGCAGGGCCCAACATTGGTTTCTGCTCTGCACAGTTACCCACCACCACCATTGTATTGCGATGGGGTTACTCGCCAGCGCTTTATGATCACAGGAAGAAACGAAGATCATTGCAGGCAACGATGTGGGGGAAGACATGGATTAAAGACAGCACACATAACGATCAGCCGTCTCCAGGTCTCACCCGTTCTGACGGCCAACCTTTCCTTGCTGGCATCGCTCTACTCTCAATCTTCGCCTCATTGCTGGAAAAGTGTGACGTAACGCGGATATGGGAGCTCAGATATCGCGGTAAAGCTTCACACACAGCTTGGGTGAGCAGAGATGCCGGGGAGGCTTGGGTGTTGGTGACTGGAGAGACGCT
>WWET01000194.1:459339-477295 GCA_011038615.1 Limnodynastes dumerilii | reverse complement strand
TTTCCCTAATTCATCACTTCATTCACTAATATTAAGACAAAAACAGCTTAGTGATGAATACTGCTTGTGAAACCAAAACACTTTAAAAATACTATTTTAACATTTTGCTGTCAGGCAGAGTAGACAATTAGCAATGTGTTTTGTAAAAACACATACACACACATATATATATATATATTATATATACAAGAGATTACCGTATATAAAAATGAATGCTTGCAACATGTGCAAATGCAATGGCACTCAAGGAGAAAAAGTTGTTTATACTATGCAACTACAATTTAGCTTCACTTTAATGCATACATTGTGTAGTAGGAAAACCCCAAGAGTAACTATGCTTGTGTATGATTTTAACACAAAGACAGAATCACTTTGCATGTGCGCAATTTCAGCAATAAAAAATGAAATTTTAAATACAAAACACATTAAAATGAATTAAGTTTATATGCAAATAAGATTAAAACATGCTTTGTTGGTAATGTTCTAAAATATTAGGATTACTCTACTAACTTCATTATTTATCAGTAATAGCCCAATGTTAGGTGAAATAGTGAATAATGAAAAAAAAAAATTCTGCACACGATTTTGACATCAAAAGGTTGCAAACCATTTGTGACATTTGTTAGTAAAAGAACCAAGCACAATATCTGTTATAGCACTTTAGACACAGCAAAACTTGATTTCAGATAGTTCCAACAAATCTCATGTTTCCACTTTATTGGGATTCATTTTGCACGGTTACATTCATTCACAATCCTTTTATGTTGTCTGTTGCTCCTGGCCATATGAATGTGATACATCAGTGCCTCCTGCAAGCTCAGAACTGGTAATGAGGGTGGGACTGCGATTTCTCCATTCCCTCTCCAGCTGAGATTTTGCAAGTCACACATTACTAGGATTATTATTTACAGCGACTGTCAGCAGATGAACTGCGAATTATGTGGCAGTCAACAAAAGACGCAGGTAGTGCACACACTGCTGACTGGGAGGGGTGATCCCATCACCTTCCGTTCGCAGCCATCCTCCTTTTGTATGGCAGCGCCAGCACCGCCACACGGACTCCTCCGAGGGCAAGCGGCGGCCGCCACACAGCGCACATCAACATAATTACAGGAAACTCGTCCTGGTGACGCTTAATAATCTTTCCCCCGTCACCCTGCCGCCGAACATTCTGCCGCCTGTATGTTTAGACAGACGAAAGCAAAGCAGCAACAACACGCACGACTAACCAAAGATGGCGTCCGACACAGGCAATGGTCGGCAAACCATCTCTGGTCTTCACCCCCCACCTCCCCTGCGATGTGTTTCAGCCCGGGGACTCCAGCGGAGATG
Organism: Limnodynastes dumerilii; assembly: GCA_011038615.1. Taxonomy (NCBI): domain Eukaryota; kingdom Metazoa; phylum Chordata; class Amphibia; order Anura; family Limnodynastidae; genus Limnodynastes; species Limnodynastes dumerilii. Next base: position 475,963 of record WWET01000194.1, on the reverse strand, counting down.
CAAAAGAAATGGCGAGTGAGGCTGTGGCGGGGAAGGAAAAAATGCTTACCGTGTGAGCTATTGCGGCTATGAATGCGGAATGGCTCAGGCAGGTTGGCAGATAACGCGCTTGCAACAAGCCGCGCCGGGGCTGCTAACGGGGAGTTCGTGTGAACTCGCTGCGATGAATGCTGGGTAATGGTAGGTCGGACAACAGCATGTGCTGTCCTGCCCCGGCACAGCGCCATTTGTAGGTTGGAGGCGCAGTGCGAAGAAAAGGCAAATGTGCCATTCACAAAACCACCTTGTAGACCAATAAATGGCCAAATGTAATTGCAGAACTCACCACATTTCTTCAGAACTGTCCTTATAAAAAAAATAATCTGAAGATTAAAAATTATAACTAGATGTATAAAATAAAAACCATTATGGAAACAGAAATATCCCAAAAATATTTTCAATTATTATATAAAAGTTTTTATTTTAATATTTACTATTTGCTCAACTTTCTATAGCTTGTTTTTTTTTATTGGTGTTGCGTATATTAAACAGTCAGTGTTGGCTTATTGGCATTTATTTTACATTAGAACGGTTCCTACACTAAGTTAGCCAAAAAGTTGGGTGATTTAGGGGAAGTTGCTGCCTATATCAAGCGCAGAAACAGTAGCATTTTGCAACCTTTTGATTGGAAAGTTTATGAAGAAGTAGCATTTGGGACAATACACACCGTCTCCAAGAATAATCGCAACATATAGTAATGATACATGCATAAATAAAGAAAAATAGTTCCGATACATATGTTCTTACATTTTATATCTTTAGTGTACTTTGAAAATTTGTTACGCTGGATTTAAAAAAAAAGACTTGTGTTTGAACTTTAATGTTTTCCCATATGGTATGCACACACACACAATAAATAAAATATCAACATTTTATGTTACAGCAGATGTATATTTAAACAATACATGAAAAATTGTGGGTGTGGTACCTACAAAGTTCTTATGTATACTACCTGCTGCAATACGTTAATGCTGAGGGCCAGATTCAATTAGCCGCAATGACGGGAAAAAGTATGCGCTGCGCTTTTTCCCATCATATACGGTATGAAAAATAGGCAAATTTGTTTTTAAAAAGTCACCCCAAAAAATTTCTCGGAATTAGATTTGCAACACAAAATACACTGCTGCAAAGCTATTTGAATCTGGCCCTAAGAGTGTACATTTCTCAAGATGAAGTATGTAGAAAAACTGGATTGTGTTCGGAAATAGCGCTGGTTTGGATTTGCTATAATAAATAATGAATAATAATGAAGTTATTTAGCAAAAAAGGGTGGCATGTGGATGTAGTAAAGTCCTTTATACTTAAAAGGTGTATCCATTTTTAACTTTACTATATATAAAATAAAAAACAGGTATCAACATTTCACATAAAATAAAAACAATTATTGAGCAAGTACACAAAGTAGGAATAGTGTTGCACACTTCTCTTAGAAGGAAAGGTCCAAAGTCCACTGTGTAGAGATCTGAACCTGTTAGCACTGTCTCAGTATTGCAATGGTAGAAAACAAGAATGATGTCCACACAATCAATGCCAGAGCAGACCCTTCATCATGACCCATTCCATTAGGTACAAAATACTCTGCTCTTCAGTTTCCTTTGTTGAAGAGACAAATCGTTTTTTTTAAATATCAGTTAAGTCATTTAAACCAGGTGAGTGACAGTTGGAAGCTCAGGTGCAGAGTATATTGTACCTAATGGAATGGATCATGTTGGAGGGTCTGCCAGAGAGGACGCTGCAACCCATGGGAATGGGGTAGAGTGCAATCCACAACGTGTTTCTGGCCAAAAAGCCCTTCATTAAATGGTCTTAGTATTGCTTAAGGAACATGTCCATTAAGGCTCCAGCCTTAATGGCTTTATTTAATTGCTTTTTGGAGTTTAAGTGGTAAAGTTTCAAAGAAATGTCTCTAATTGTGTTAATGTAGGAAACCTTAATAAGACATGTTTAACTGCAAGGTTCAACATGGAGCCCGATACAGCCCTTTAGAAGATTATACATTTTTATTATTTGAGTGATAGCAAACCTAATATTTACACTCTGTGTGTGTGTGTGTGTGTGTGTGTGGTCCCCTCAACTTCAAAAATCCCCCAACCCACAAGGAGTAGGTAACATGGCTGCTTTCCCTCTGTGTGAGAGAATTCAGCCATCTTACACCCCTCCTCCACCTAAAGGCACTCTTCTGGAACATTATTTAAAAAAATAAAATAATTAAACAGCTAGTGAAAATTCTACATGTAGGAAGTGGAAAAATAATAATTTTCATTATTTTTCTATAAAATCTGGCTTGCAGCATTAACAGTCAATTCTCTGAAAAGGTAAAAAATTTCATCTTGATGTGTATATGTTTAAAATATGTTTGTAAAAGTGTGTGTAAAATACTTTCTGAGATATAGCCCTTCAAAGATTAGATCAAAGATTGTTGATTAGTGTTGATGCTGTTTATTAGAGTCAACCTAAAATAAGAGCACGACTGTGAACTGCACTCCAATAGGTTTAGTGAACTGACTATGCCGGCACAGCAATAATACACAGATCCAAGAGAGCCGCGCTCAGAGATTTTATCCAGGTGACTGCTGCTGTGATTTAAATAAAATAAAACATTTTTGAATGGTGCTCTAATGGATCTGTGTATATATATTAGCTCTAAAACACAATTTGTGGACTCTAGTGATCTGCAAACCATAGATGTACCTATTCAGACTGATCTCTAAATTTGGGCAGCCTCCAAAGCAAGCGGCAATTGTGTATAGAGCCAAGTTTATGTCAAGAAATATAGTTGTAAAGAGGCAGCAAATAATGTTCAATTAGTCAGTTGTGATACAAATTAGGTAGTTGACTGATGTAGTTGATCCAGTTTTGCAAAGATAATCCTTTCTCCTGTCAGTTTCTCATAATTAAAGATAGATAGTAAAAAGGGTGAGAATAACAAAAAAATAATTTAAATCTAAGTGTAGTTTTTTTAAAAATATGTAAAGAAATAACTCCCTTGTGTATATATATAACATTGGGGCTTAAATGAAAGCTTTCATCAATTAATGGGGCACAGTTTAATATTTCTTACATATTGTAAATGTGTACAGATAGTTTCTTGTAAACTTAACAAGTGCAGTCATGCATTAAGAAGAAAACAACGGACCAGAGCATGGTATATTAAAAGACAAATACTTTACTAGGTATAATTTTAAAACCGCTGTCAGTCCCCGCTTAGAAACTCTGCTTTCCGAAATTGGGACATCCGAAAGTTCCTTTTCGGATGTCCCTATTTCGAATAATGCAGAGTTTCTATTTTTTTTTTTAGAATGGGTGAGTATGCTGTTCAGCATACTTCACCCATTCACCTTCGGAAACGGCAATATCCCTCCACCGCACCTCCGCCGCTGGTATCGCTGGACCAAGGGACAGGTGAGTAAACTATCTGTGCGGGGTAGGGAGGGTTATGGTCAGGCTGTAGGGGAGGGAGGGTTAGAGTCAGGCTGCAGGGGAGGGAGGGATAGGATCAGGCTGCAGGAAAGGGACGGTTAGGGTCAGGCTGCGGGAGATGGTGGGTTAGGGTCAGGCTGCAAGTAAGGGAGGGTTAGGACCAGGCTGCCAGGAAAGGAGGGTTAGTGTAGTGAGAGGGGAGGGTTAGGGTAAGAATTAGGCAAAGGAGTGAGGTACTATTTTAACTCACTTTTCGGAGCACGGAGCTTTTGGTGCTCCGTGGATCGATTTCTATGCCTCAGCAACTGGCTGGGAGGAAACGACTGTTTTGAAAATCAACCATTCGGACCGGAGCCCCACACCTTTTTAAAACATACATACTAGAAGCAAACAGTTAAAAAGCATTCAGAAATATGGAGATTATCTTGAGTGTTTTCCATCCAAGTTCATTGTTAGTTCAAAGTGCAATCATGCCTTAATTTCCATGCCCAATCCACTAAGTCACAGGGTCTGGAGTACAGTTCCCTTTGATAATATAAGTTGCTCTTCAGAATCAGCGAAACTTTCTATACCAACACGGTTCATTTGGGCTTTTCAGCTTTTCTCTCCGATGAAGTATTAGACACCTAGAAGCTAAGCATCATTTCACATTATGTAGGCTTGTCCTCAGCAATAGACAAGACGTCAATTAAAGATAATTATTACTAAAAAGAAAAAAATGAAAGCCAGTGTGTCATAATAATTACAGACACTGCTTCTTTTGTATGGAATACACTTGGTATTATATAATGTGACAAATAAGGAGTAGCATTAAAATGAATAAAACAGTGAATATATAAAACCCCCTCTAATAATAGTCTAAAACACATATATAATACAGGATGTAACATTGGGAGGGTACTTTTAGTGTTCAAAGTGTATATCTAGAACATTTCTCTTTAAACCAAATTTCTGGCCAAATCACCCCCCTTATTTTCCCATCCTAACTTGTTTTAGTAATTTGATTGTTTAGGGTCAGCATTGTTTTTTTGTTTCTTTTTAATGTTCTGATAATTTGTAGGATGTCACCTTATTCTTTATATTATGCTCTTGTATCGTAATTGTTATGTGACTTTTTCTTTTTACCATTATACTTAGGTTTGCATGGGCACTCCAGCATGTATGGGCACTCCAGCATGTATACCATGGACGTGCTTGTACATAAAATCCTTTATCATGTACTTCCTTGTATTATAAAAAAAATTCTGTTGGTTAAACAGTGTCCTCACTTGAAGGAAACTGTTACATTTTGCTGCCATAAGTCATTAGTTTTAAAATTTTCCTATTCTTGCTTGGGGCTAACATTTCTTTCCATCATTCTTCTTAAAGTGTTCTCTGAGTTATATTTAGTGATGAACAAAATGGGTGGATTTGAGTCTATGTTTTTTCCCTAAGTCAATAGGTTTTCTCTTGTTTTAATTTTTGTAATGGCACTTTTTATAAGTCTGGGTGGATAGCCCCTCTGCTTGAAGCTGTCTGCATATTTACTTAATTGGGTAGGAAAAAGTATATACCGCGCTTTTATTCAATTAGTCTGTGGTAGACAAATGAGCAAGCAAGTGATATCTATAAAAATAACCATCAGATATTTATTAGATAGTAAGAAGCAAAAACATACATAAAATGGAAAAAGCAGTTAAAAGATCACACCTGTCCAGGTAATGTGTAAGTCCAATGTATACAGAGTGGGGACTAACGGATAGGTTCCATATACCAGATTAACGTCTGGTATTATTTATATACTCAAAAAAAGTTCAATCAAATTCAAAGCTTTAAATATACCTTCGCTGTATGAAATGCAGACACAGTGGGTATTAGGGATACAGATGATTGTCCTTATATATCCCAAGATGGTATATGTCCCAGTGTAAGAGATAGTACAGCCGGCCCGCAGGGAAGCCCTCCTAATTGTATTGGAGGTCCGAACGGTGGATGCCCGAGGGCATAGCCAATATGAGAATGTCACTAAGCTGTACTTTAAGTAACAAATACAGATGACAAATAAACTTGATGAATAATTACCTTAGGATTAATCATCCCGGATGTCTCCAGTAAGTATTCGGCACTCTGGTATAGCAGCGTGATATCGTAGAAGTATGCAGATGGATGAACGCTGAGTACCGTGGGCGGGGCGTCCCCACCGTGTGCACACTAAAAGTATACTGCAAAGTTTTAAAAGGTAATGTGTTTATCCGTATGGACCCAAATGGATATGTTTATCAGACCAGGACAGGTGCTCTGCAACACATTTTTTCACATGAATTATGACTTTCTCAAGCAGTATTGTGTTACTCCATGCAGCCATTTTTAAAGCCCATATTCCAGCTGGTCATTCATTAATTACTGTAGGTTCGCTTCACGATTTTAAAGGTATAATACATATACATAGATATTAATATTCATTGAATGACCATATCACTTCCTATCTCTCAAATTAGCAAAAGATACACTAATAAAACATTAGTAAATAACAAGCATCTTCTGTTTTTTAAAAAAAGCATCATAGCAACAGAGTTATATTTTATAGTAATTTTATTTTAGCATGGTAAGAAATAATTAAATAAATTATATATAAAAAAGGAAGACACTCGGAGACATCCGGGACGATTAATCCTACGGTAATTATACAGTAACTGTGCTACCCCAGGCATAGAGTTAAGAAATATATGTTAATATTTCTGCTGTAGAATGTAATGCATGTTATATAATTTAATAACTAATGCCTTAGGTGCCATCTAGTGACCAATGTTGGTAAGTTCCCCAGTGTTAATATTTTACTTTCCCCGCCCAAGAGGAAGTGAAAAGCAGTCTGGGAAGTATGAAGGCAGTTTCCTACATGTTTGCACATAGAGAGGACTTGTGCTTTCTATTCCATTCCCTTTGTTGGAGCATAGCCGGTAAGCGGGTGGATAATTTTGTATTTGTGGCTATTACTAGCCACAGGACACTGTTAGGGACAGTTTGGACTCTGTTAAATAGAGCCATAACATTTTACACTGTGCAGTTGTACAGTTCGGCCTGGCCACATGGTCAGTCTTTATGGTTCTATACTGTGTTTACACTGCTATGTACTGTTCATATTGTATGTATGTACTTTTATAGTCTAATTGCATGTACAATCTTGTTTGTTCCTCAGTTTCACCCTATTCCTACAACCGATTAATAAATCTACATATTTCTACCCAGTCTGATTTATTGATTAGTAGGAGGGCGTTTATCTGCCTGTCGAGCTCCATACAGACCCCAGGTGTACATGAAGCGGGGGCAGGACAGTAACCCTATATGTTGATTAAAATTGCCCCCTGAGGCATTTCTTGCACTTTCTACAGTCTATTGAGTGCCATCCTTTTTCTATATACATACATACAGTCAGGTCCATAAATATTGGGACATTTTAACAGTTTCACATGGTAGATTTGTACCTCCTTCCTTCTACCCTCCTGTCGAACCTTGTAATTGACCGGTCCCACCGCCTCTATGATCTCATTAGTGCCCCGCCATTGAGCATACATCTTACTTTCTGTAGTGGGCACAAGCACTAACACCTTGTCTCCAAGTTTGAAGGACCGATTAACTGTGGTGACATCATAACTTAACATAACTTTCTGACGTCGCTGAGCCCTTTCCATATGTTCGTTCAGGAGTGGCCCAATTTGCCTAAGACGGCCATACAATTGGGACACAAACAGAACGATATTAGGGTCCTGACAGGGTTGTTGTTCCCACCCTTCCTTTAACAAATCCAGAATCCCTCTGGGTTGCCTCCCATAGAGGAGTTCAAAGGGACTAAACCCTGTAGAGGATTGGGGTACCCCTCTGACTGCAAACATCAAATAAGGTAGAAGCAAATCCCAGTCTCTCTTTTCTTGAGACACAGCCCTCTTTATCATTTGTTTAAGGGTTTGATTAAACCTTACTACCAGACCATTCTGTCTACCTTTAACAACCGGAATAAATCTTTCCTAAGCTTGGAAACTAACGGGGTACCTTGGTCTGCCAGGCGGGTATATAGGATTAGTAGCTCTCTGGCAATACTGCCAGATTTCATATTACATAGGGGTATAGCCTCCGGGTATCTGGTGGCATAGTCCACTACCACTAGTATGTATTGGTGCCCTCAAGCAGATTTCTCCACTGGCCCTATTAGATCCATACTAATTCAATCAAAAGGCATGGAAATTATAGGGAGGAGTACCATTGGAGCCCTAAATCCTGGGCAATAGAACCTCACCTGTATACGTTGGAGTGTTTTCTGTTCCCCTAAATGGCCCCCCCACAAATGCGCATGTGCAGCTTCTAACACTGAGGCTGAGGCTCTGTTCTGCAATGGTTCCATCGCAAAAGTAAGTAAAAAGACCTTACCGTATAGGAGATGATTTGTTGTAGCTACGGGGAGCTCACCCGTGCTAATGGAAAGTTGCTTGCTCCACGTGTCTTCATTGTTACCTTCTCCTGTGTGTCGCTGCAGGGAAAAGTTCCTCACCGTTATGATAAAGCTCCGTGTCTTGGAGAGGTGATGTAGGCTTGCGGTGAGCACTTGTTAGGAGGCAATAGGTATAGCGGTGTCACCTACGCGTTTCACCAATTAAGGCTTCGTCAGGGAGATGCTTGGAACACTTAGATGCAGTCTGAGTCTCTCTGGATGCAGGGGTTTGCGGTGCGCTGCTGGCGGGAATTTAACTCATCATTTCCTGTGTAAACAGATGCGTGGTTAACAGCTGGGGATGGTGCTGGGAGGAAATTGGGTTCTAGTGTCCACAACTTTTGTCTGTATCCCATAGTAACAGGGTTACCATATGTTTCAGTGAAAGCATTTAGCTGAAAGCATTTTTCTGTGCATTATTTTAAAAAAGGTAGGATGGCCAGGTCACGAAGAGTGGCCAAAGTATTCTTCTGCACATTTTCTTGTACATTTGTATTTGAAAAGAAAGGTGGCCAAATCAAAATCGATATTAAGGCCATGTGGGGACAAAGTTCCCAACTCATAAATCCATTTACTTTCTTCTCTCGATATCAGGGAGAGTATGTCACCTCCTCTCCATGGTTTAGTGATCTTTTTTATACCCATAAAGTATAGGTCTGCTGGATTGCAACTGTGGGTAGTGGAAAAGTGTACTGGGACACTATGTGTTTCTACATTATTTTTAATATTACGGAGATGCTCCGCTATCCTCAGTTTCAGTGCCCTTGTGGTTCTTCCCACATACTGCAGATCACAGGGGCATTGGAGTAAGTAAATAACTCCTGTGGAGCAGGTAATTTTCTCTTTAATCTTATGTTCTCGTCCGTTAGTATTGGATTTAAAGTTAGCAATACTCTTTGTGGATTTTTGGGCTGTTGTTCTGCATCCAATACAATTGAGGCAATAATAAAAACCATGTTGGTTCTCATTTAAGCATGTACTTGGTTTCTCAATATTTGTCTTCAATGCACTGGGGACGAGGATATTTTTCAAATTGTCTGCCCTCCTGAATGTAATCTTAGGCTTTCGTGATAGAAAGGGGGCTATCTTTTCATCCTTTAGAAGGATGGGCCAATGTTTAGTAATAATTTTCTGAAGGTCTCGGGCTTGGCTACTATATTTGGTAATTAATCTGACTTCCTCGGAGTGAGTGGGGTCCTGCCCTCTTTTTTCAGTTTTGAACCAGAAATTGTCCTCAAGGTTGTTGGCGTATTGGAGTTGTTTTCCCACACTTTTCGCATCATATTCACGTTCTAAAAATTTGTGCTTGAGATGGTGAGCTTGCTCTTCAAAGCATTATATTTTTGAACAATTTCTACACATCCGCATAAACTGGCTTTTCGGGATGTTACTCAGCCAGTGATGGTGTTTGCTGTGAGCCGGGATATAGTTATTACAATCTACCTTTTTTACAAAGGTTTTGGTTTGGATGGTATTATTTTCAAATAAATTTCTAAATCCAGAAATTCTACTCTTTCTTTGCTGGTGTTGGCAGTAAAGATCAAATTGTGATTGTTATTGTTGATGTGGTCAATGAATTTCTTCAGGTTATCTGAAGTCCCTTTCCAGATACAGATCACGTCATCTATATATCTGTTCCAGGACACGATGTCATCACTGAATGGGTTCTCTTTCCAGATTTGTTCGTTCTCCCAATGTGCTACAAAGATGTTTGCGTACCCGGGCGTGAATTTCGCGCCCATCAAAGTTCCTTGAACCTGTTTATAATGGATGTTATTAAACCAAAAATAACTGTGTTCTAGGATGAAGTGGATGGCATCAGTAATAAATTGTATCTGTTTCGGGTGTAGTTCGGAGTCGGATGAAAGTATATTATGAATGGCTTCACATTCTTTTTTGTGGTCTATGACCGTATATAACGACGTGATGTCACAGGTCATAAGTGTGTAATCTTCTTTCCAGATGGTTTCTCTTAGGATTTTTAGAACATGGGAGGTATCTTTCAGTTAACTTTTCTGTTTGGTGGCTATGGGCTGGAGGAACTGATCAATGTATTCAGAAAGGTTGGATGTGAGTGAATTTACACCTGAAACTATTGGGCGACCGGGAGGGTTATTGAGTGATTTGTGGATTTTTGGTAAATGGTATAAGACAGGAAGTATTGGGTTTTTGACATTCATGTATTTAAATTCTTTTTTAGTGAGTAGGTGTTCACTGAGGGCCTGTTTAAGGAAAGCGTCTAGCTCCATTTGGTATGTTTTCCCTGGGTTGGAGTCTAGGGGTTGGTACGTTTGGGTATCAGCCAGGAGTCTATTAGCCTCCTGGATGTTTCCTGCTTTGTTTAGAATGACAAGGCCGCCACCCTTGTCCACTGGCTTTATGATAATATCCTTCCTTTTACGTAATTCGTTAAGGGCCTTTATCTCAGCTTGGTTCAAGTTGTTCTTGGGGTTTCTGGTTTGGTACGTAGGGAGTTTGTTGATGTCTTCCTCCACCATAAATGTTTCTATGAAGGGGCCTTTAAGGTGTGGGGGGTAGATTCGAGGGAGGTGAATTCAAGGGGGGGTAGAACCCTCATTTGTAGCAATTGGGACAATGGTGTCAATGGTGGTAGGTTTTTGATTAAGAAAACATTTTTTAAGTGTCAGATTTCTGGAGAACTTGTGAATATCCATACATGTAGAGAATTTATCTAATGAGCTACTTGGAGCGAATTTTAAGCCTTTATTTAAGAGGGAAATATGATCATTGGAAAGGGGCAAGGAGCTTAAGTTGAAAATCCCCTCTGGTTTTATGTCCTGATTTTTGATTTTGCTCCTATCTGGACACAGTTACCATTTACCTTCTTGAACTGATACACTGTATCAAGTATCACTCCAGAAACTAAATGCAACCTCATTGAACTGACATACTGTATTCCACGCACAGCTAGCATACTGCTTTTCATGTGGGACATTGTTTGTTTGTGCAACATCTCAGGTTGGACATTGTTGTGCAGCATTTTCAGTCTGGACATTGTTCCCATTTCCTAACTTTCGTTTTTCCTACCTCCCCTGACCCATTAAACAATTTGTTTTAATAAATATTTTTATTTATATCCATTACCCCAGCCATTTGTAGGTTTTTTCCTGGCGCACCAACATTTTCTTTTCCATTACCCAAAACTCCCTTACATTTCATTGGTAGCAGATGGGATTTTACCTTCACTTTCATTGCCCTTTCCCCTTTCCGTCTTCCAATAATCAGCGTGGGATTACTTTTCTCTCTAGGCCCTGTAATTGGGTTTGCTGTCCAGCAACCAGGGATTGCTGTCCGGTAGCCACTTCAGATAACCTCAGTATTTCCTCTATATTACCCTGTACTTTCCCTTTAAGGGTAAACTTAGGAGGCTTAATATATTATGCCAGCCTCACCAAACAGTGTTACCTGACACATGTCTGCTCTACTGGCCACTTTTAACAGAAGACTGCAAAGAATTTGCTGATGACACGGTGGCCCTTTAAGGGTGCTTCTCACACAACTCTCATTAACCCCAAGTTGCCCTGTCCTCAACCACAGGCACAACAAAACTAGGTTAAACAGTTTATTAAGTACACCACCTTTCTGGCCCCAGGCCAGCTGCACAATGTATACTTTAAACACAACTTGTAAATTTTTTAAAATGCAGAAACTGTAGATGTTTTACCCAGGGTTCTCTGCGGTGTATAGTTTCAAACTGAGATGTGCCCCACGCTGGGTGAATGTGATAAGGATGCACATCACATGGAGGAGATGAAGTAAAACTATTTTATTTCATGGCAGTCAGACAGCATAGCAGGTAATCCAGAACAGTACAGCCAGTTGGTAACAGCAGTGCAGCATGTAAGTGTCACAGCATAGTTCACAGACACTTCACAGACTCTTCAAGTGCTTCAGAGGTCCCTATGCTAACCCAACCCCTGGCCTATCACTTGGGCAGCTATTCCACCATGTGCCTCTTCAATCACTAATAATATAAGATCTGAAGAGCACTTGTTCATAATTGCCACCCAGCGCCTGCAAAACTCCAAGTTATAGCGGCCAATAGTGGGTTGTTTTTGAATCCTGAAGCCCTTTGGGATTTGCTTATTACGATAGTACTCTGATAGAGTGACACCGTGTAGGAAAAATTCAGTTTCCCTCTTTTTAAATCTTAACAGTTCATGGAATAGGTCCAGATTACTTGTTTTTGGTGTGATAGCAGACAAACTTTCTTTAAATAGAATTGATTCCGCCTCCACATCAGAAAAAGATAAAAATTCACCAGCAGGTAAATGCACTTGAGACATGCCAGGTGCTAACTCCTCCGTACCTGACATGTTTGAATCCACTGAAAGAGACTCTCAATCCAAATGGGGCACAATCCTTGGTCCAAACAACAAATACAGGTGCCAGAGGAACGGACCTTCTCTCCCTGATCAGGTCCATATACAAAAAAACTTTAAAACGGCACTCATGCTGAATATATGCTGGCTGGGGTGCACATATGAGAAAACATATACACCAAAAGAGAATGGCACTCCCAGACTTGAATGAAGCACAATATTATCTTTAATTCAGTCCAACGTTTCAGGGACGTTTAAGCCCCTATCATCAGGGATCACTGATGATAGGGGCTTAAACGTCCCTGAAACGTTGGACTGAATTAAAGATAATATTGTGCTTCATTCAAGTCTGGGAGTGCCATTCTCTTTTGGTGTATATGTTTTCTCATATGTGCACCCCAGCCAGCATATATTCAGCATGAGTGCCGTTTTAAAGTTTTTTTGTATATGGACCTGATCAGGGAGAGAAGGTCCGTTCCTCTGGCACCTGTATTTGTTGTTTGGACCAAGGATTGTGCCCCATTTGGATTGAGAGTCTCTTTCAGTGGATTCAAACATGTCAGGTACGGAGGAGTTAGCACCTGGCATGTCTCAAGTGCATTTACCTGCTGGTGAATTTTTATCTTTTTCTGATGTGGAGGCGGAATCAATTCTATTTAAAGAAAGTTTGTCTGCTATCACACCAAAAACAAGTAATCTGGACCTATTCCATGAACTGTTAAGATTTAAAAAGAGGGAAACTGAATTTTTCCTACACGGTGTCACTCTATCAGAGTACTATCGTAATAAGCAAATCCCAAAGGGCTTCAGGATTCAAAAACAACCCACTATTGGCCGCTATAACTTGGAGTTTTGCAGGCGCTGGGTGGCAATTATGAACAAGTGCTCTTCAGATCTTATATTATTAGTGATTGAAGAGGCTGGAAGGATTGTAAAAGAAACCAAAGAATTGATCACGTCTTTTGAGGCTAAGTACAAGGATATTCTTATGGCTGATCAGGATAACGATTGGCTGGGGAAATTACAAACACAAGTGGATGCCTTTCGTATAAATCTGATTAAATTCAAGAATGAGAAAAAAATCAAGGTACAAAGGGACTATGCTGAGAACCGGGTATACCCGTGGTTATCCGGGACATTGCCTCAGAATAGACGTCGGTTTATTCAGTCCACAAGAAGAGGACGACAACAATTTGTAACGACGGATCCCTCTAGTGGTGATAGTTCTGCAGCCTCAGACACTGATAATGCAGGGAACAATAGGGGGTTTTCAGGACAAGCCACCTTTGAATGTTCCCCCTGGGTCACAAAGCAAAAAAAGAGGGGCAGGACGAGGAGGGGTGGCCAGCACCTCAGAACCCGTCACCAGGGCACGACAGAAGGCACGGGCAATTTAATTTTCAACCTTTCAAACCGTCTACTAAGTGATGCTGAAACGTCGGTATTATCTAAAGGACTTTCATTTATTCCTTCCCAACCTTTTGATTCATTTAATTGGAAAATAGATCTATTTCGGTTACACCGTAATTTAAAGCTGAAGGAGTTTTATCAAAATCACCCTCCTAAACCATCTATGCTCCCTGAACAATATCAACGGTTTAAAGAAAAGTCTAGCTTTGACCCGCAGGGGGCAAATCCTTCAATAAAATCTTTTGTGCGTCTGTTGGATGATGCCGTAGCTAAAACAACATCTGCATTACCCAATATGGGGTACAACCTGTCTTTTGCTGAGAAACAAGCATTACAAGCATTGCTGGGTATGATGACATCATTATCCGCCCAGCCGATAAAGGCGGGGCGATTGTGGTCCAGAATTTGGATGATTATCGTCTGGAAATTCAAAAACAGTTATCTGATGTGAATACCTATACAAAATTGTCAACAGATCCTACGGGTAGATTCAAAGATGAATTGGACTTCTTGATTAATGAAGCTGTATCACAGAATATAATTCCGAGCTCGGTGGGACAGGCGTTGATTACAAAGGCCCCAAAAACTCCTGTGATCTATACTTTGCCTAAACTGCATAAAAATGCTGAACGACCACCTGGTCGCCCAATTATCGCAGCTAGAGGTTCTTTGTGTCACCCTGTGGCCACATTTTTAGATGCATTTCTCCAGCCTTGTGTGCAGGCAATACCTACATTTTTGCGTGACACAACTGATTTGCTATTGAAATTAGACAACTTCATGATTCCATCGGATCAGTTCATGTTGTGTTCAATTGACGTCACTTCACTGTATACAAGCATCCCCATTGGTCCTGGTATTGATGCAGTAAGGAAATTAATAACCAATAACCCTTTGTATTTGGGACCAGACGTGGACTTTTTTATCCAACTGCTCACTTTCATTCTGTCTAAAAATTACTTTCTTTTTGACGGTGAATTTTTTATTCAAATCGCCGGATGTGCTATGGGGTCGCCTGTCGCTCCCTCTCTAGCGAACTCTTATATGTATGAAGTGGAATCTCATCTGTTTTTGAATAACCCAAGATGTACAGGCATGATGTTATTTTATACTAGATACATCGACGATGTGTTGTTGTTTTGGGGGGGCTCTGCACATGATCTGGAGGATGTCATGATGGAAATTAATACAATGAATCAATTCATTAAGTTTACTTACACTGCGGAGGATCAATCCATCAATTACTTGGACGTTTGTATTACAAGAATTGGAGGGGTTTTGAGAACTGCCCTGTATACTAAGGAAACTGATCGGAACACATTGTTGCGGGCAAATAGTCATCATCCAGCCTCGTCTAAAAAGGGACTCCCGTATTCCCAGTTTATTAGGGTTTGTAGGGTGAATAGTGATCAGTTAACCAGAGATAGTCAATTAGAAGAGATGGTGGATAGATTTATACAACGAGGGTATGATAGACAAACATTGATAGAGGCACGTAATAAAGCAGTCTCGATACCTCGGGAGCAATTATTAACACCCAAGCCTAGGGAAAACCAAAAAGATATGTTACCATGGGTGACCCATTTTAATAGGGCCAGTCCCTTTATTAATCAGGCAACTAGAGCACTATGGCCGATTGTAAGATCAGATACCTCCTTACCAAGTCTGTCCACCCATAGAATTATGCCCTGTTATTTAAGAGGAAGGAATATTCGTGATCTGGTAATGAAAACAGACATTACAGGTCGGAAACAAACACCATCTCATTTTTTAAAAAAGGCCCCAGGCTGCTATCGCTGCCTTGGGTGCACTACCTGTAGGTTTATGGATCCGGGTAAAACTTTCTTTCATCCCAGATCGGGTAGGTTTTATAAAATAAATCATGTTTTAACATGTACCACCAAATTTATTATTTATTTCCTTAAATGTCCGTGCGGGATGTACTATGTGGGGAAAACCCGGAGAACGTTCCGGGAACGTTTTGCCCTACATAGGGCATCTATCAGACAAGCCCTTAGCACTGGCCAGGCAGAGCAACCGGTTGCCCAACATTTTTTGTCCCACAAGCACACCTTGTCTGACATGAAGTTTAAACTTCTAGATCATGTCCCCTGGTTATTACGGGGGGGAGACAGGGATCTGGTGTCATTACGCCTTGAATCTCAGTGGATCCACAGGTTGGATACTGTTAAACCACGGGGGTTGAACGATTATCTACCCCTACATTGTTTTTTATAAATAGATTTTGAGGATTCCTTGATGGTATGTAACTTAAAACAAAGAGATAAATTGGGGGATATTAGGTCTAAGGGTTTCTTTGATGTAGGGTATATTATTACTTGTTTTTGCTTATGTGAAAATTATTTTTTGTTTTTCTGTTTATTAAGTGATGTATGTTTTGATATTTTGTGCTTTAATGTTGGTTGTTCCATGGGGTGCAATGATCGCTTCTTATCATTACAGGGGAGACAGATCAAGTGCCTCCTGTGACCTGCAGTGTGGGCCCGCTTCGATCAGCTCTCCGGGCGGCTGTTGTACGGCAGGGGAGCGTTGCGGTTGTCAAGGCGACCCGGCAGTCCCAGCGGGCCGGAAGTCAGGTGGGGGCTGTTGCGCCGGCGGACTCTGGCGGGGAATTGGCGGTGCGGGTGTCTCCTGCTGGGTGGTGATTGGAGGTGAATAGTTGGCACTTTCCTTATATTTGGGCTGGTGAAAGCTTATTGTCATATATTTATCCCTGATGATAGGGGCTTAAACGTCCCTGAAACGTCGGATTAAAGAAATCGTTTTGCTTTAAACAAGTCTGGGAGTGCCATTCTTCCATGGTGTATATGTTTTCCTATATGTGCACCCCAGCCAGCATATATTCAGCGTGAGTGCCGTTTCAAAGCTTCTATATATATATATATATATATATATATATATATATATATATATACACACGATACTAAGA
>WWET01000194.1:404956-419594 GCA_011038615.1 Limnodynastes dumerilii | reverse complement strand
GGGCTGGATCCAGACCTTGTTAAGTGCATGAACTTAGTTACACCTGGGCTAAACCATGTTGATTTCAGGGGGAGTCAAGTTAATAGTGTTCTTTGCATGCAGGGATATATCTTTGAATTGCTTACTGCACACAGATACTGACCAGCTTTACTATCACACTGTTATTTAGACTTGGGATAGGAAACATCACCTCTCAACTCTAATACTGTTTGCAGCAGATGAAATATGACTCCCCTGAAATCAACATGGTTTAGCCCAGGTGTAACTAAGTTCATGCACTTAACAAGGTCTGGATCCAGCCCCAAATGGTCATTAGTAGCGGTGCCCAAGAAGAGGACGGAGCCTGTCATCCGGAAAAGTGCCAGAAGAAAATTTTTTATTTTAGGCACACATGTATGTAAATGTATTTGTATATGTTTTTTAGAAACAGTTTGTTTTTTTCACCGGCTACAGTGCAGCATGCTTAGATGGCTTAACATGCTGACGCTAATATTACTAGAAGGCTCAGCAATTCTGAGCCTTGTAGTTCTATCAGCGCAGCCATGTTAAGCATTCCAAACATGCTGCGCTTGTCTTTAGGACATAGAAAAACACATGTCAAATATACTGACGTGTTTTTCTGGTACAGTATGGAGTGCTTTCAATGAACACACCCCACACAAAAGGCGCTTTGATTTTAAGCGCTTTGTCGACGAACTAAAGGCGATTTAGTAAATCACCTTTAGTAAATATGGCAAATTGTATTTTTTATATGGCAAACATCTGGACGATTTGTGTCCAGCAATTTTTGCCTGGTCAATTTTGTTAAAGGCTAAAGTCCCGTGACTTTGCCTTTAGTGAATACGGCGATGGCATAATCTCAGGCAAAGTCCCGGGAGTTTGGGCGCTATGAGCAAAATAGACCTTAGTAAATATACCCATTAGTGACTTACGCTGCCAATAAGGCATCCTAAAGTGACACGAGTGACCCACACTGTAAAATTTAAAATGCTTCCCCCTGCCCATATTACCGAAGAACGGAACATCTGGCATGCGCATTGTCAGTATGTCAGCCAAATGCTGCATCTTGCAAAAAAAATAACTGTGAACCTGGCCCTAAGTCCCTTAGGGTCTAAAGTATTGACATCATAAATGTATTTCATCTCCATCTTTGCGCAACTCTGAATAGGACATGGGAAGAGGTGGCAGACATGTCCCTTACAGTCAGAGTCAGATTGGCTGAGCCTCTGCTGTTTTAGACTTGTTCCCACCCTTATGTATTTAACCAGAGATTAGGAAAAGTCCTATGTGCTCTGTTCTGTGTCCCACGAGTCTTATAATTCAGATCCAGAACTACCGCATATACGCAATCTACGTATTGGAACGATACGCAGATTACGTACAATAGCTACTACGCATGCGCAGTAGCTACTGTTTAGTGAACTACGTCCGTCTATGGAAGACAAACGTAGTTCTGGATCTGGCCAAGTGTCTGTACATATTGAGTTCCAGCAAGATCAAATAAAAATAGCCACTCACACGTTTCTCCAAACTTAGTTTCCTCTCTCTGAGGATCTGGAGGATCCTAGTGTTTTAATATTCTGCCTAAGCATAGCCTTAGTTACATATATTGAGGCATTTGTTTCAGCTGCTGAATTGATCTCTGCACTTTTTTCAATCATGAGTTTACAGTTTGTGATATGTGTTTAATATTACACAACTTCAGACACTGTCATTTTAATGATTGTATATTTTTTATTGTTGTTTATATAACAATAGATTTTGTTTTATTAAAGATTCTATTAACTCCAAGCTTTTTTTTCTATTTCTATTGTAACAGCATGAACTGTTGTTGTTCACTGAAGTATGTGAATGTAAAGCTGGTCAGTATCTGTGTGCAGTAAGCAATTCAAAGATATATCCCTGCATGCAAAGAATACAATTAACTTGACTCACCCTGCAATCAACAAGGTTTAGCCCAGGAGTAACTAATTTCAAGCACTTATCTGCCATTGGGTAGAACTGTGAATGTGCATTTTGTGGAAAGAAGTAGTCTAACCCCATATTCTCATTCATCTCCAGGCCTAGGGACATGAGTAAAGTGGGATCCATCTTATGAAAGTTCAAGGGGTGAGTCAGACAAGAAGACTGAGGTTGTTAGAAAGGAAAAGTTCATAATTGGAGGTTAGTTTTTTGAAAAAAGGGTAAATTTTAAGGATTTTGAGATTTCATGGAAAGCAAGTGATGCGTTTGAGGTTGGCTGGATTTTTATATTGTCCTGAATGGGAATGATTTCTTTATCATCAGCTAACAGAAGAAGAGATAGATATAGAAGAGGAATGTGTGATCTAGGAGTTTTTATATTAAGATGACTGTAGCATGGTGATAATTAGCCACATGGGCCCAGATCCTGAATTACTAATGACAGGGGACTTACGCACACAGCGTGCGCAAGTCTGCTGTCGGGTAACATGTGCGCATGTGCACACACGTTACACTTGCATACCGGCATTCGTACATAACTTTGTTTCGTACGATTGCCGGTACGCAAAAGGAGCTGAACCCTAATTTATTCATGTTGTATCTTTGCCATAGAGACGGAGACAGATATTTAAATTAAGGGTCGGGGGCGTGGAAGGCCCGTTACGACTAGGACTTCGGCGGTAAGGCCGCAGACCTAGTAGTAAAAATAAAGGTAGGAATGTGGACATGTAATTGTCCAGATTTACTACTGAGAACGGGGAACCTACGGACCTCCACACTAACGTTAAGTGTTTGGGGGTCTGGATCTTCCCCATGGTGAGAAGAGCTCCATCTTCTGGGAGTCAGCAGACAGCTGACAGACAGTTTTAGGTGGAGATTTACGTAAGTCAGTGCAGTTTGATGATAAGCATTCCTTTAGAAGCAGAGATGGTTGCCATGCTTTTTCTCCAGTTTAACTCTGGTATAACTACTGTATGGATTCCTACTAGAATTCTATATTAGACTTAAATCTATCCACTTAATCAAGACACTTTACAAAAATAAATAATTTAGGGTAGTTGCGCTCAGCAGTGTACTATTTTTTTCCATATATGTATAGTGGTTGTTGAGCGCTAGAGGGTACAGCAGCTCGTACTGCCCCCTACGCCCCCATCTACTAGTGCGCTACATCACAGATGCATATGATAATGGTAAGACAGAAGCACCTTAATGATTGGCAATATGCTAATTTATTTGGTGAAGTTGTAAACAGACTCTTTCTCTAGACATTTAGTATAATTCTTTCAAATGTGTGGCATGACAAATCTTGCTGAATCTCCTAGTCTGCCTGGCTACAATTTAGCGGTCTATCAAACCATGTTTAGTTTACAGATTGCACCAGTGAATGTTTTAATGTGAAGAGGCACTTTTTGTGTTTTCCCATATATTTTGTATGATTTCCGCTATTTTCAATACATTTGATATGTTTCTGGCTTTTACCCTCTTCCCTCCAGGAAATAGGGTGCTTTGTGACCTGGCAGTTACGTCTTGAATTGATTATAGTAATATTAGATTGAGTAATATATTGCATGTCTATTTATCATGTACTTTAAAAAAAAATATTTAATAATAAAATGTACAATTTTGAGACTAATATACAATTGACTTTCTCTTGGTTTTGATATACTGAGTGCTCAATTTCACCCACCGTGCTCCAGGATAGGTGTTTTTTCTTTGTGAAAATAATTGTGCAGATTGATTGACCTGAAGCAGCATTTGGGCTCTGCTAGCATTGTTTATGGTTGCTATACTTGGTGTGGCACGCTGTCCCCCTTTTTATAATATATTTGTGTAAGGGTTTAAGTTGTTGCAGTCATATATTGATGCACCAATCTCTCTATAATTAAGTTATGTGGAATTCCTTTGTAACAAGCTAAGGGCATAATGCAAGGTAGAAAGGAAAAAATAATGCATTTTGGTCTCATTTTATTGCTTTCCATAATTGTATGGCTGCAAATATTTTTAGTAATGACAGTAATCAAATGTTTTTAATGAAAGTTGGAATGTACTATAGATACATTTCTCAGCTTCTCCAGCTATAGTGCATTAGTCATACAGAATTCTTTCCACCGACTAACATTACAAAGATAAATATACATTTCAACCCCTTCCTTTTAAACATGAACTATTTACATTGTATCATTGAATTGAAAAAAAAAATCAGCTAGCCTCTAACATGTAATTTGTGCTTAGATTAAATGCGCCAATGTACTTTTTATATTGTGTATGATATTAAATACAAAGGGTAGTAGGTAAGCATTTTTTTTCCTGAGCAAAAGATAAAAAAAATATCCCTATAGTTCAATATCAATCTGAAGGTTGTTTTGTTACCCAAGTATGTGGTGACCTATGCTCATGTAGTTATCAGCCCACTGACTGATAACATAGCCAAAAATAGACATTGTGGAGCTAAGACATGTGACTCCTGGGGCCAGATTTACTAAGCTGCAGGAAAGGAAAAGGGGAGCTGTTGCCCATAGCAACAAATCAGATTCTAGCTAACATTTTCTAGTAGAAAGTGAGAGCTAGAATCTGATTTGTTTCTATGGGCAACATCTTTACTTTTCCTTTCCCGTTAATGTTAGCTAATGTTTTCAATATGTGATTTTAAGTTATTTTATTTTGTTACTGGATTCTTTGTACCAGATCAGTCTATTAATTTTTTAGATTAAAATTTTAAAGCTTTTCATTTGTTTTGTATTTGTATTTTGATGTCTATTTACTAATTTTATCAGAAAAGAAAATATTTCTAGGACACAGAATAAAGACTATGGGCCTTAATAAGGGCGATTTGACTAAAATTGCCAGAGATTGCAGTAGTTTATCGGCGATTTTAAAATCATCGGTTTTAAATCACAGTAATATTTTTTTTCAGTCTGGACATACAAATCTCTGTATTTACAAAGGGGAGATTTAGTAAATCGCTAGAGATTTGGCTGAAAATCGCCAGAGAAAAATCTTGTGTGAGTGTCGATTTCCTAGAAGACGACTGATGCCACCGGGAGCCCCTTCCATCTGATGAAGAGGAGCTCCAGATCCCCACTGGTCAACAGTGAAGACTACAGAACTGTGAGCATTTTCTTCTTTTAACACTTGACCACTTCATTTGACTGTATTTTTGGAAGAATGGAATGTTTAATAATATTGCAAACACATTATTTTTACTATGTTAACCACGGGCTTCATTAAACATTTAGTTAAATGACTGGGGCAAAAGACTTTAATATTTATAATAATGGGGCCATGTTATGAAAAGTAAAACATTATTATTGAATTTTGTAGCACGGGGCCATAGTTTCATTATAGCAATACGAGGGCAACAAGGTTTAATTAGACAGGGGCAAGCCATTTCTGTAAAATACCGTAAGTCTGGGGGCCACATCATTTATATTTAGTATTCACGGGGACATGCTGCAGGTTTTTAAGGGGCAGTTGGGACATTGTGTTTGTGACAGCAAGCAAATAACCCTTGCCTAGTTGCCGCTTAGGGTACTTTTACATTTTTAGCATTGCTTTTGTTTTTTTTAACTTTACTATAATAAAATCAATGTTAAGTAATCTCCAGCGGTTCATTTGCTGCAATTAGAGTCTTAATCGTGGCAAATATACTCTTTAAAAACCGTGATTCGAGATTAAAAATTGCTGGGGGAAATCGTAAAGTGTTTGGGGGTCTGGATCTTCCCCATGGTGAGAAGAGCTCCATCTTCTGGGAGTCAGCAGACAGCTGACAGACAGTTTTAGGTGGAAATTTACGTAAGTCAGTGCTGTTTGATGAAAAGCATTCCTTTAGAAGCAGAGATGGTTGACATGCTGTTTACTTCTGTTTTTCTCCAGTTTAACTCTGGTGTAACTACTGTATGGATTCCTATTAGAATTCTATATTAGACTTAAATCTATCCACTTAATCAAGACACTTTACAAAAATTAATAATTTAGGGTAGTAGCGCTCAGCAGTGTACTATTTTTCTTCCATATATGTATAGTGATTGTTGAGCGCTACAGGGTACAGCAGCTTGTACTGCCCCCTATGTCCCTATCTACTAGTGCGCTAGTGCGCTACATCACAGATGCATATGATAATGGTAAGACAGAAGCAGCTTAATGTTTGGCAATATGCTAATTTATTTGAAAAGATACGTAGATTGCGTAAAAAAATGACTACGCATGCGCAGTATCACATTTCGTTAAACACCGGACGTATATGCAATATTTCCGGTGGTCGGAATACGGCCTTTGTGAGTTATGACACTTTATGCACTATGGGCCTGATCCAGAGCCATGCTGGAGCACTCCCCCGGCACTCTCCCTGTGGCCGGCGTAATTACCCACTGTTACTAGCTACCTTAATTTCACATGACGTAACAATAGGTAATTATACGACCACATAGCTAGCCTAACCTGCCCTCCCTCCATCAATTACTTACCTTCCCCCACCTTCCTTCCGTAATGGTTGCGTAGGTACGGTGAGGAACGCCCCCCTCGCCATAACTACGCAACAGTTAGTTCCCTAACAACTAACTGGTAACATCTGCCCGGCGCATACACAGAATGGCAGAAATGCCGTTCTTACGAATACGGCCGCCGTAACTAGTGCGGCGGCCGTAAGTCTGGATCAGCCCCTATGTCACTTTTTGGATGATGATGAACGCTATCTCCTTGGAGGATCTTAAACATGGAATTAATAAATAAAAAAATTTTAACAGAAAATTTTCTGACTTTGTATATATATTTATACACTTTACTTATGCTTTCTTAGCCGTGCACCTGAACTTTAATTACATTCATGTAAGTGCTTTCTTTGGACTCTCTTAGGGATCCACCTGATTTATATATATATATTTCAATAAAGACAGATCTCCTACGGTTTTTGAAATACTTTATAGAGCCATCACAGTAGAATTTATTCAACTAGCACAAACCATAGCACTAGTATCATAAGCAACACCAACATTTCAATGTTTGAAATGGTTTTCATCAGGGTAAACAAACTGACAGAAAATAGGTACTGAACAGAATAACCGCTCACCACTTCAATATATATATAAAATAATCAGCACCGCCTCCTGCTGGAACGCCTCCCTCTCATGACTTCCGGATGCAGAGCTAGGCAACGGCGTCATCCAGGGGCGTACTCTCAGCTCTCATTGGTCTAAGGTTGTCAAAGCAACAGCAATGTACACTACAACACCAACAATCCCTGTAAACACAAAGGGCCTGATCCAGACCTACACTCAGATGCGGTTTTACACTGATCGTAAGCGTAAAAAACTGCTATTTGTACATACTGCGCATGCGTGGGGCAGATGTTAAGCTCATTTTACGCTCTGAAAATCTTAGCGTATGTGCATTATTCGTAACCGCTTTGTGTTACCGCTCATGGGGGCGTGCCTGCCATACGAAATCCATAACCACACACCGAGGGTGGGGTGAGGCATTTAAATCGTACAGTATGGGCGTGCTAAGCGTAATTAATACGCAATGAACATACGGACGGCCACGGGTATGAACACAAAAGTTAGGGTAGGGTTTGCAGAGCGTATGGAAGCTAAACTAGGTACGAGCAAGGGAAGTGCCTATTGCCGTGCATCAGTGGTAGGCTCTGCATTAATACATAACGCAGACGAGCATAGGTCTGGATCAGGCCCAAAGACCATACACAAAGCATTAAAAACCGTCCAATATACACAAAGTATATATACATAATCAGGAAGCAATTAATAAGGGTCAAGGTGTGCTGTACATGGAAAAAAGAACAAAATAGCATAAGATACAGCCAATAGAAAATATTCTGAAAAAACAATAGAGAAAGAATTTTTTCAAAAGGAGGGTTACATCATAAGAAGCAGGACAACGGGAGCTGCTCATTGAGCCCCTCAGGCACTACTGCATTAAGTTTATAGATCCAGAAACATTCTCCGCGCAAATGGAGGTTAAGGGCAATACATGTTCAATTCCCATCCATCTGGAGTCCGAAAGTTTGTGCTTCAAGTTGACCCAGTATTTAGCCACTGGCTGATCCACAGTTTCTCCTTCTAAGGCATTCTTAATAGCTGATCAATGCAGTGCAAGTCTTTTTTTCAACTTTCGCACCATTTTCCTCACATAGATAAGACCACAAGAACACCAAATAGTGTAAACAACAAATTTCATGGATCAGGTTGTTTAATATACTTGTTTAATATGAACAGTTTACCAGTCTTGGAATGTACAAAAGAGCTGCCAGCGTCCATTGCAGTACAGGTCACACACCCCTTGCACTTATAACACCCAGGTGTACGAGTTAAGAACGTGCCTTGTTGTGTCATCCATTTACTTCTCACGTCGTTCTTACACAAAGAGTCCTTTAGATTAGAAGTGATGAGGACTTAATGCAAGACATTGCTGGATCGTTTGTTACAATACTTTTTTAGAAAAAGTCTTAAATGGTTGTATTCATACACCCAAGGGATTTTATTCTTTAGTTCCTTTTCGGGTTATTTGGTCGACTTTCTCCTTAGCACAGTTCAAGATGTCTTTATTATACCCCCTCTGGGCAAACTTTTTAAGGGCTGTGTCCAAGTTAGGAAAAAGGAAGTTCTTTTTTGAGAGCAGGTAGATGATGGCTTGAAGCTAATTACATAGGGCCTTATTCACACTTAAGAAGCTTCTGCTTCTTAAGTGCGTATCTGGCCGAAATGACCTACTGCGCATGCATAGTAGGTCATTTACGCTATCTACGTACCAGATTGGTATGTAGATAGCATAGGTGCGGTCTTTAAAAACTGCACACAGGGATTTACGTCCTTAGAGGCAGCGTTATGCCACCTTCGGGCATTTTTTAGGAAGTAGAAGGGGGAGGTATTTAGATTAGCTGGAGAGGGCGGGGAGGTGCAAAGTCCATACGGACATTGCACGGAGATATAAGGTAGCCCTATGGCACTCATAAGTGCCATAAGGTACCTAAAAACAGGGGGTGGGTTGGGGGCTGGAAGAGTGAGTTAGGTGCGGAACTGCCCGACCCTAACTCACTTTTATCTGTGAATCAACTCCATAGTGTTTTGCACATTGGTTTGGAGTAAACTGAAGTCTGTAGGGTGTAATTGACAACAGTAAGCTGCACCTCCAAAGAGTGGATGGAGTGTTTACTGAATTCCCATGTAAATTTAATAATAGGATGAAGTCCATTCACAATCTGCATTATGTTGCAGAAGTCATCCTCTGATCCTTGCCAGATCATGAAGATGTCATCAATATAGGGTAAAATAGTTTAATATGGCAATTGAAATCAGGATTATCAAGAAAAAGAGACTTTTCAACATGAAATATAAAGGCATTGGATTACGATGGGGCCACATTGGACCTCATCGCACAGCCTTGAAGTTGAAGGAACAAGCCATCATCAAATGCAAAAAAAAAAATGCACGTTAGAACCATTTTAAGAAGGACTATAAACAGCTCAACAGAATGTCCTCCATAGTCAGTCTCATTCAACAGCAATTCCCTAGTAGCTGTCGAAACAGAAAATTAATAGAATCATATCCACACCATTCATTGCATAGCGAGAGAACAAAGGACCTCAAAAAGAGCGCAAAAATTCGCACGCGAGCGAACGTACGCGCATACGCGTTCGTTTGCAAGCGCGTTCACACTTTCGCGGGCTTTTTCGCCATTTGACAATAAACTCATATAACACATATTCACATACTTAAAAATATACACAGCTTGTAACCACTTAATGTATAAAAATGTTTCAGTTTACTAAAACTGCGTATTTTCTCTATAGACGGAGTAATCAAGGAAAGATCGCCGAACTGCAAACGAATGTATGATGTGTGGCATGTTTAGTATTGTAGGGTAGCTTAAATTATGACAAATATTGTTAGCTAGATGCTGTTAAGACCGCATGTCTGCGGCAGTAGTTAGCGCAATGCATAGGTTAGTTTAATATTTTGTATGAATGTGTGAAGGTGTAATGTTTAGTATTGTAGGGTAGCTTAAATTATGATGAATATTGTTGGCTAGATGCTGTTAAGACCGCATGTCTGCGGCAGTTGTTAGCGCAATGCATAGGTTAGTTTAATATTTTGTCTGAATGTGTGAAGGAAGTTACTTCGACCCCCCAAGGAGAAGAACAAAAGGATGACCAGGACCAATGGGAGACCATCTGAGGACAAAGACCAATGGAGAAGCGAACATCAGCAGAGGATTGAAATTGCTCCAATCAAGCAGGAGTTCGGCGGCTCCTTTCATCTGTGGACTTTAAATAGACTCTGATTTGGGACATTGATCTCTCTCTCTCCTTCACCTTCTTATCCTGTGGGACGATTGGATTGACGTCTTGACCGCCTGGTGGATTGCGCTGCGCTTGTTGCTGTTGGAATCTGTGCCTTGTCGTTACCCTGTACTTCTGAGTAAATACGGTTTCGTAAGTTGAAACAATCTTTCGCATCTTTGCTATTTTTCGCAATTGCGGTCCGAACTTTGGGATCAAAGAGGGTAATTACGTACTGATCCAAGGGCAGTACTTTTGGGGTACATATCTTATACACGGTATTTAACATAGCTGACAGACCTGCCTCATGAGGGATGTTAATGTAGATTGACTACATCAATGGTACAGAGAACACAATTATCAGGAAAAGACTTAAAGGCCTCGAGCCTAATGAGAAAATGGGTAGTGTCCTGTAAGTAAGTCATATGAGATTTGATCACCAGCTTGAAATGAAAATCCAGAAACTGTAATACTGGCTGCAATAAAGACCTCCGGGCAGAAATAATAGGTCTGCCCGGAGGGTCAACAAGACTCTTGTGAATCTTTGGTAACGTGTAAACCAAAGGATTTTTGGAATGTATCACAGACAGGGCATTTTTTATCTTACCATTAATTTAGCCACTGACAACAGCTCCACTTAAGATCTCTTGAAGCTGTTATTAAAACATGGGTGTAGGATCCTTGTCCAGTTTGAGGTATACACTGTAATCACTAAGTTGGCGATGAATTTCAAAACAATATTTGTGCTTATCCTGCACCACTGTAGCCCCATCCTTATCTGCAGCACGGATGACTAGACTGTCATCTTCAGAAGGATCTCTAAGAGCATCCTTTTGTATTGGATTGCAATTGTCCTGCAACCTTCTCAGCACTTTGGTCAAGACACCTCAAAAAACACTTCAATGAAGCATTGTTAGATATAGGATCAAAAGTAGAGTAACCTCCATGGCATTATTATTATCAGTCTGATTACCAAAATATTCTCTGAGACGTAGGTTTCTAGCTAAACGATGTTGCTCAATTTTCCATTGAAATGGGTCAAACTTGTTAGTAAGAATAAAAGAAAGACCTAAATTCAATACCTGTAATTCAGCCTCAGACAGAGCTCTAGATAAAAGATTGTAGACTAGGGACCAGATTTACTAAGCTGCGTGTTTGAAAGAGTGGAGATGTTGCCCATAGCAACCAATCAGATTTTAGCTGACATTCTCTAGTTTGTAAAAAGAAAGTGAGCGCTAGAATCTGATTGGTTGCTATGGGCAACATCTCCACTTTTCCAAACCCGCACCTAAGTAAATCTGGCCCTAGATCTTCTTGGACATGAGGGATCTGGGTTCATTTATATTGGCCACCACGTCTATGTGTTTTTTTTAAACTTGTTACACTTAGAAGTAATTATGTCATGCACAAGGTGGGACACTTATTTAAGTCCACAGGGGAACATAATAGGTATTAACGCTACACACGAGGACATTTTACACATAAACATAGAGGTAGGGACATATATTGAAATTATTTTTCATGTAGGATAATTTTTTAAATGTAATCGGAAGTGGTTAGGATGTACGGAGGAACACTATATAATATGTAGGCAGGGACACTGTTTAATATTAATGGAGGGACACTGTTTATTGTGTAGGCAGAGTGTGTAATATTAACGGAGGAACACTGTTTAATATGTAGACAGGGACAGTGTGTTATATTTATGGAGGGACAGTGGTTAATATGTAGGCAGGGACAGGGTTTAGTCATTAAGGGGGGACAGGTCAGTTTTTAATGAGACAGAGGGGCAATGGGGTAGATTCAGAACTCCGCTTGCAATACATTTACTCGCGTAGCGTATTTCCGCACACGTACTTTCTATACACTCCCCTCGGCACACCCCTTGAATGTATTCATTTTGTCCGAGATCCACTTTCCAAACCCTACCTTAACTTTTGCATACGTAACCGATGTCATCCGCTCACGTACGTATGGGCAACACGCCCATATTGTACACTTTAAATACAAACACCCGCCTACATAACGTATTTCAGACGTATTTTAGACTTACGTAAAATTGGCACGCCCACATGTAAGTATTTACGTGACACATACGTGAAGGGCCCATACGTTCACATTTACTCTACGTCACGGAGCGTATTTTCTATGGAGCGCATGCGCAGTACTTACAAAAACGCGATTTTATGTCTCTGCCACACGTAAATTTGCAAGCGTTGTTCTGGATCTGGCCCAATGTATGTAGTGTAGTGTTAGCAGGCCACACTGTGGTTGCAGCAGCATACCATTAACCCTTTGCATGCTGCCACTTAGGGTACAAGGTGGCACAGCATGCTAAGGGTTAATTGGTAGCCACGGCAGCAATGTAAATTATGTATTACATTTTTTTTACAAGACAGATGGGTTTTTTCAGAGGGCGAGTGCCGATTTCAATGAAATCAACAATCATTCCCACTTCTCTTATCTGTGGCGATTTTGACTCCCATTCTACAGCGAGTTTACAACTCGCACCTTAGTAAATCTGATATTTGTATCTCATGAATGGGAAAAATTGCCACAGATAGCTCAACAATGGCAAATTAGTAAATAAATCTGAGATTTCAAAATCGCCACAAAAAAATAGCAAACAGTGGCGATTTTGATAATCTCGAGTTTAGTAAATCTAGCCCTTCCTGTTTTGCTGCAGGAAGTGATGTTTTACAACTGCTTACCTGATATGTATTTCATTGTTATGCTGCAGCATTTACAGCAGGATGCAGGATATTTGAGCTGGCAATTGGACTAAATACAAATAAGGCCACTATTAAATTCAAGTTGAATTGCAGTTAAAATTAAAAAAAGGTTTAATAAGCTTTCTCATTTGGTCAAGTTACTGGCTGTAACACAGATTTATTTACTGTACAGCAACGCTGTCACTGTAGCAATGGCCTTCTACTTTGCAGTTGCAAAAGTTAAATTAGTCTCAGTGAGGAAGCTCTGCTGCAGGCCCTTATCTGTAACACTACAGGCTAAACAATTTCCCAGCATGTCATTTAGAAATTCACCAAAATTGCAATGTTCTGCTATGTAAGTAGAAATAGTCTCATTTACTCTGATTCTTTTTATGAAACTTAAATCTTTGAATAATAGCAAAAATAGTAACAGTACACATTAAGCACTGCTTGTCATTCTGTTTTTGGCTAAGCAGTTTAATCTAATGAAGAAAATTATTGAAAATATTGTGTTTTAAGACACTGTCAACTTCACGGTATTAAATTGGTCATGGCTATTTTTCTGTTAGCATACATAATACTGGTAATGGAACTGGTGAAAGATGTTGCTGTTTTCTTTAATTTCTAAAATAGACAAAACCACACTTTAAAAGCTGTCTATTATAAAACCATTACTTGATGTATGGGAGCATGACACAGTTGGATCAATAGAAAATCACCAGTAACATCTGATCGATAAATCATCACTAGACAGGGATGCCTGATCCACAGTTCAGTGGTCAATTTGACATGGATGGGTGTATACTTTACTTAATGTTAGGGTTAGGCTCCGGTTAGTTAGTTTTAGGATACGAGCTGCAGTTAGGGTTAGGGTTAGGATTAGGCTTTCTTATTTTACTGTTGGCAACACTAAGGTTGATAACTGATCCAGGACTGAGAGCACAAAACACGACAGAACTATTAGAACCAGATTAGGATTGTATCCAGAACATAGATGACAAATACCTGGGGCCATATTTACTAAAGGGCGAGTTAATTTATAAAAATTGCCGGATTTACAAAGAGAATTTTTTCCTGTCAGAGGGTATAAATAGGGGCCCTGCAATGACAGAATTCGCCAGAGGAACGAATAAGATGAAGGCGCGTTCTTCAATCATTTGGCTGCAGAAGATCCTGGCCTGGAGTCCCCCTGTCGCTTGGCTGGACAGAAAACTACAGAAAAGTAAGTATTATCACTATTTAATATTTTTAATAACTCAGGACGGGATCCAGATTTAAGATCGCCAGGTGATTTACGCATGCAAGGTGTGTAAATCACCTGACTGAAATGGAGGGCGCATGCGCCCTCCAGATGTTACGCTAGGATTACTATAGTAATCCTAGCATTTAAACAATCGGACGGAAATTTGTTCCGTCCGAGCCCATTTGCGAGGAAAAGGGCTGTGCATCCCCTCCGCCCACTAAAGCAGGCAGGGGAAGCATGCTAAGTGTACAGTGTGGGAGGGAGCTCACACACTGCAGCGGATCAGCGGTCATACGGACCGCTGATCCATCCGACACAGTTAATGCAGGCTTATGGCAGCGCAAGCTGCCATAAAGCCCGCATGACAGATGGGAGTGACAGGGGGGGTGCACTCCCCTCTGTCTCGCGTACTTACAGAACTCCGCACACACG
>WWET01000194.1:379387-398395 GCA_011038615.1 Limnodynastes dumerilii | reverse complement strand
GATATTTTAGTGAAAAATCGCATCGCGGGGCATCGCGGCGATATTGACGCAAATTTATTTTTTTTTGTCCAAATTCACTAACACGCGATATCGATGCGATTTTTTCAAACACAGGCGATGTGCCGCCATGTTTTTAGGGCTTAATCGCGGTGATTTTAATAAAAAATTCACCGCGATTAGCCCTTTAACTAATGGCGGCATATCGCGTGTATTAAAAAAATCCTAAGTTCTGCATGTCTGCAATGTGTAGACATGCTGTAAACATAGAATTACAAGGATCACCTTTGATGATCCTTGTAATTCAATGACTACAGCATGCCTGCACGTTGCAGACATGCAGAACTTTTGATATTTTTAATACACGCGATATGCCGCCATTAGTTAAAGGGCTAATCGCGGTGAATTTTTTATTAAAATCACCGCGATTAAGCCCTAAAAACATGGCGGCACATCACCTGTGTTTGAAAAAATCACATCAATATCGCGTGTTAGTGAATTTGGACAAAAAAAAAATTTCGCGTCAATATCGCCGCGATGCCCCGCGATGCGATTTGACACGAAAATATCGTCCTTAGTAATTAAGGCCCTCAGTGTGAGCTAGGTGCAGACAGACCCGCACCTAACTCACCCGTCCTGCCTCTATCCTGCCTCTGCACGGACATTGCCTCTCCCCGCCTTCCCCTTTCTAAAGATACGCACCTAAGAAGCGACTGCTTGTTAGGTGTGAATCCGGTCCAAATTTTTTTACAACTTATAACATATATACCTAATTTTTTTTGGGGGTGGGGGATATTGCTACTCTGGCAATGTCAGTCAAAATGGAAATAGAAGCAATTTGAAACCAGCTTGTACCCCTGAGTTCTATCATGTTATAAATCTGTTTGTCAAAAAATTTTCAAATGTTATGCCGTCTTTGAATTTGTGTCTATTAATATTGGTATCAACCTTCATAGCCATCGTTAATCAATCTAACGCCTAATAACCAAAGTTTGCGGGACTGGCTATTATTTCTTTTGAGAGGATAACCTTCCAACCTACTCCGTATATCTATTGCAAATCAATTTATACTCTGTGAGATCCAGCATAATTCCTAATTAGTCCCAATTGCTTTTATGTGTACATTTCTTTATGTGTATATTTTTTATATCTTGGAAGTTGAAGCTTCATAACTGGTTTAATAAATTGTTATATTAAATATTAAAATTTCAGGTTGCCGTGTTGTTAATCTTCATCAGAGCTTATTTAGTTTATGTAATTTTTATTTAATTTATTAAGCGCTGCTTTTGTTTACTCCGGTATACATTTTTTCTTTTCTTGTGGTTTTACTTACAGGGAGATTAGCAAACTCTTCCCTGCAGCTGCTGTCCCCATAAGCACCCAGGTGACCTTTCTTTTCTCTTGGCCCTCTTTATTTGTGTCCAGTCACCGTTATTGCCCTCTCTCTATATTCAGCCAGTCTTATAACCCCTCTTTATGAGTGACCTAATTGTCCCTCCTCTGTCCAGCCAGCCTGATTTCCCCAACTTTATGTGTGTGCAGTTAGCCTTATTGGCCCAGATCCAGAACAATGCTTGCGAGCAAATTTACGCGTGGCAGAGACGTAAAATCGCGTTTTGGTAAGTATTGCGCATGCGCACCATAGAAAATACGCTCAGTAACGTAGCGTAATTGTGAACGTATGGGCCATTCACGTATGTGTCACGTAAATACTTACGTGTGGGCGTGCCAATTTTACGTGAGTCCAAAATATGTCTCAAATACGTTAAGTAGGCGGGGGTTTGTATTTAAAGTATACAGTATGGGCGTACTTAGCTGCGTAAATACGTGTTGCCCATACGTACATGAGCGGATCACTGCGGTTACGTTGGCAAAAATTAGGGTAGGGTTTGGAAAGCATATCTTGACAAAATACGTACGTTCAAGGGGTGTGCCTTGGGGAGTGTATAGAATTTACGCGCACGAAAATATGCTACGCGGATAAACGTACGGCAAACGTAGTTCTGGATCTACCCCATTGTCTCCTCCTTCAATTTTCCCAGCCTTATTTGTCCCTCTTTGTGCCCAGTCAGTCTTATAGCCCCCTCTTATGATTGTCCAGCCAGCCTTATTGCCCCACTTTGTGTGTAGCCAAACTTATTGTCCTCTCCTTCAGTTTGCCCAGCCTTATTGCCCCTCCTGTGTCCAGTCAGCCTTATTGCTCCCCACCTTTGTTGTGTCCACCCAGCCTTATTGCCCCTACTTCTGTCTCCAGACAGCATTATTGCCCCTCTATATGTGT
The DNA here is from genome assembly GCA_011038615.1 of Limnodynastes dumerilii. Lineage (NCBI taxonomy): Eukaryota > Metazoa > Chordata > Amphibia > Anura > Limnodynastidae > Limnodynastes > Limnodynastes dumerilii. Next base: position 396,117 of record WWET01000194.1, on the reverse strand, counting down.
CCATTCAGCCTTATTGTCCTTTTCATGTCCAGCGTCCCACTCCCCCATTCTAAAACCCCATGCCCAAACTACTTTCTAAACCGACACTAATAAACTTAACTTTCCTGCGTCTCTCTCGGCTCTCTCCTCTGCGGCGCGCATTCTGCAGGCTAATGACGCTCGCGTGACCTTAGGTCACGCTTGCGTCCTCTGCTCTGATCAGTGCTGCAGTTGTGCATAGCTCTGTCAATGGCTCCCGGCGGCAGTGCGGCCAAGGAGAAGTGAGTAGGTAATACAGCCGCTCATAGAATCTTCAGAGTCTATGAGCAGCTGTATTCTTACTCAGAGCCGGCTCATACCGCCGTATACTGGCCCACTTCGAGCACTGATGCTAGTGCATTTCAGTTGCTTGGCAATCACCAGGGGAACAGAAAGCCAGCTATAAGTAAGGGCTATATACTGACTGCTCAAGCAACCAGGGGTGAAAGAATTTGTGCTAATGCAAATATCACAGCAGCACGTAACAGTACTCCCCCCCGTTGATGAGTGCCCCCTGGATGAGTGGTTAAGGAACCCCGATATCCAAACCTAAAAGACAAGAGAGCACGAGGTGGTGCTCTGTGAGGCAGACAGGACCCCATGCCCTCTGGTACATGGCTGGCAGATGGGATGGGATAAGAAGCAAAGTGATTGCCCTATGCCAATTGGTTCCCCCCAGCCGCACAAAAGCATATGCCTACCTCCCCCCCCCACCCACCATGGGTGGTGTGACAGACACCACTGAGGTGTTCAGGGAGTGGAGGCCTGACTCAATCCTGCAGGACCCCGAGACCTGGTAGCTGGCGTGGAGTCATCTAAAGCTGCATTTCTCACTGAACCTCCACCCAGTCAGACAGGAGTACCGCAGGCCCATCGAACACTGAACCTTGCGACGGTAGCAGCGTGCACAGAATAGAATTAATGAAGCGGGCAAGAAGGCATAAGCATTCGATATCCCAGCCAGTTCGAAACTGGTTGGGAGAGAACAGCCCTATGGAAATAGGGCCGTTCTTTGCGGGGAGCCACACCCGTGTTTAGGGTCAGGGTGCGGGGAAGGGAGGGTTAGTGTAATGGAAGGGGAGGGTTAGGGTTAGAATTAGGGGAAGGGTTGGGGTTAGTTTAGCCATTCACCTTTCGGAATACTGTGTTCGGTAATCCGGGAATCGATTGCTATGCCTCTTCAAGGCATAAGTATTCGATATCCCAGCCAGTTCGAAACTGGCTGGGAGAGAACGGCCCTTTGCGGGGAGCCACACCCGTGTAAATCCGGTCCAATTCCCCTAACGGATGATATTTTATTTATCTGTATATAAATCTTAAAGCAATAAGATGTTTTATGTTTTGTTTTGTTTTTTACTTTTGTCTCAAATGCCAAGTACAATTGACAAGAACAACTAAACACTTAACATATTAATTACTATTATGCCATTAACAATAATGCCCCGAGTAGCAGTAATATCATAGAAAATAAAGATGGGAAGAAGTTAATATTAAAATCATGCAATAGCCAGATGTTTGCTTCAGGATATCTGGTCAGTAAAAGAATCTCCTGGGCTTCAAAAGAGACTACTCTCTGTCAAACCTAAAATGAATGCACTTTAGTGGATATCTCACCTGAGACATACCTACAAATGAGAAGTCACAGCATGCGCTAGAAGAACAGGACCTTCACAGAATCAGGCAGTGAAAAGATAAAATGTGCAACTTTGTAAAATAAATGGTATAGTACATCTATGTAATTACCATAAAACAATGAATTAATTGTACATTAACGTTTTTCTAATTGTATTTTTTATTATTTATTATTAGCATTATCTTACTTTTATTTCACAACATATATTTTAGAAGACATATACGTTTTAAATTGTACCAATATCTTAGCTGTTAAACTGTTAATTGTTTTATGTTTTGTTTTGTTTTTTACTTTTGTCTCAAATGCCAAGTACAATTGACAAGAACAACTAAACACTTAACATATTAATTACTATTATGCCATTAACAATAATGCCCCGAGTAGCAGTAATATCATAGAAAATAAAGATGGGAAGAAGTTAATATTAAAATCATGCAATAGCCAGATGTTTGCTTCAGGATATCTGGTCAGTAGAAGAATCTCCTGGGCTTCAAAAGAGACTACTCTCTGTCAAACCTAAAATGAATGCACTTTAGTGGATATCTCACCTGAGACATACCTACAAATGAGAAGTCACAGCATGCGCTAGAAGAACAGGACCTTCACAGAATCAGGCAGTGAAAAGATAAAATGTGCAACTTTGTAAAATAAATGGTATAATACATCTATGCAATTTCCATAAAACAATGAATTAATGGTACATTAACGTTTTTCTAATTGTATTTTTTATTATTTATTATTAGCATTATTTTACTTTTATTTTAGAAGACATATACGTTTTAAATTGTACCAATATCTTAGCTGTTAAAATGTTAATTAATAATAATAATAATAATAATAATAATAATAATAAATGAATAACTGAGGAAAAACCTTCTATCTGGAAAAAGAACATCTAATTTAATACCTACCTTAAGTAGTATGTTTAATAAAAAATTCTTGAAAAGTCTTTCAGCAATGCTTGCTTGCAAACACATTTTCTCAGACAAAAAAAATACAAAATAAAAAGGGGGTGTTTAGTCCTCAGGAAATGACTGAACATTAGGGTCACTGATCTGAATTGGTGGTCAGTTTAGGTTTTCTCTATAAATTGGGGGTCTGGACAGTTGGGCATATCTGTACTCTAAGTTTGACTTTAGCCTATGCCATTCTTTCATTAATGGAATGCAAAAATAACCACTTCTATACATTTTACTGCATTGTTTAAATTGTGTGTACTTAATTTAATAGCTTATCAACACTGTTACCTGGCTCTCGAAAAATCTTGCTTTAAATACAATATAATAGTCTCAGAATTCTAATTTGACTTGATCTCTTTCTTTTCTCCAGAAACCAAATTATACTGTACATGGTAAAACAGACTGTATTGTAAGGAGCCACAGTAAGATTTTAATGTATACATGGCCATCACAACATGTTTAGGTTAAAACGGGGAAGAGATAATTTGTTCAGGAATTGAACCCTAGCCGTTTATTCATTTGTAATTTGTGGCAAGAAAAAAAAGGAAAACCTCTATTTACTTAACTTTTAACTTTATTCTCTGTCTTCATAGATCCTCCATGAGCCAGAGGCAGTCTCTCTGGTAAGTATAATACTGTTGATGGGAATGGAGGCTGTATCATTGGTAAAATGCTACGGAAGATTGCTATTGGGAATGAGTAACTATTTCTATCCTTTCCCAATACCGACAGGCTGCGGAATACTTAGGTAAGGGTTCAAGAAAGAAGGGTATTTTGGCTGAAGCTGATGCAATTGTAGCTATTGGAGACATTACAAGGGTGCTGGAGCAGATGAAAAGGGTGTAAAAGAGAATGCATCTTTAATCTGGGTCTGTTAGACACTATAGCAAGCAAGCAATCTGCAATATAGACTCCTTCTATGTAGGTTTAAAGTGTGTTGCACTCAAAATAAATTTCACAAGGGGTATCTCTTTATTTTATTTTGTATGAGGGCATCAACAGTACTTTGATTGCAAGCTTAGATGACCAAAGATCTAGTTTGCCCATTGGGGGCATGGTGGGGCAAAAACTTAAAATCGTAAATTTGCATGCAAAGGTTTGTTTCTTGTTGTACATATACTATCGGGTAGATTTAATTCTGCTCAATGTGCCTCTGGAACCGCACATTGCACGAATCTCCACCACAGATTTTATCTGGGGACTATAGAAAGAAAACAACAAAACTCTGTTTACTTACCATTTAGCTGTATTTACAGCTCAGGCACAGCTCGTGACACCAAGCACAGCTTTGGTGTCACCTATTCAAGAAAGATTGCCAGTGCCTGGCGAAGAGCATGTGACTGATCCTATGAGTCATTGCTCTCTCTCTCTCTCTCTCTCTCTGCATGGCTTAACCGGAGAACATGCTCTGTTCTAAAGACACAAAACTTTTGTTGTAATTGTGATTTTATTTAAGTGCAATAAAAGCTTTGTGTCTATATTGTAATCCCCCCCTACCACATATTAAACCTAGTACTGCTGGTAGAGCCAGCTGCAATATGGCTCACAGGTCCACTGGCAGTTCCACCATATAATTAGTTTACAGAGTTTGAGAATAGAAAAAGAACACATTGATAAATAGTCAAATAAATAATATTTTAATAATACAGTAATTAGTGTAGTAGTTTGTATTGGTGCCCTACAGGTAGGTCTCGGCAAGCCATGACTGCCATTAACAGCTTGGGTATGCTGACGCTTGATGCATTCTGTGACTGGGGATCTGAATCTGGATGCAACTGCTCTATGCATGTGTGGAGAAGCTGTCAGAGAAATAAGTAGGTTCTGATACGCATGTACCCTGTTTTTAGGTGCCAAATGGCACTTAAGAGTTTCATAGACTACCTTAAGTTCCCATGTGTATTTTCATTCTTAAGTAAGGATAATACGCACGGAGGTCTCAAACCACTCCCTGGCTCCCCAATATAAATGACTCTCCCCCAGCACCACCCCTTCACCTAACTTCCTACTGAGGCTGCTCTGGCACACCTACTCTTAGTGTAAAAAAGCTCATAGTGAAAAAGGAGCAAGGATTGACCACGTGCGGTCAAGACCGCACATAGTCAATCTAGATGCCTAAAGGCTACCTAGATTGCGTAATCAGCATGACTATGTATGTGCTGTTGCCAAATTATTACAAATATGCACCTAATAAGCTGCAGCTTCTTAGGTGTGAATCAGGGCCTGGAGACTTAAAACAGTGCTCAGCACTCATACACAAAGTGTTGAACACTGTCTTAAGCTGCCAGCTTCTTACAGCTTACTCTGAGTTTCATAAGTGCAGGAAAAGGGTAACAGCTGCCATGGACCCCCCTTCTGCTCTTGGCCCAGCCCACAGCAGTCACACCCCCTGCACCAATGGTGGTTATGCCACTAGTTCTAACATTGTGTTACAAAACTGGTAAAAAAAAAAAATATAGAGAATATTAAAATTTATGTGAATAACCCATATTTCTCACAGTATTTGCATAGTTTACTACTTAATACTTGTTAAATTTTATGTATGCCGTTAACACTACCAGAATTTATTTTTTAAAATTGTTGGCAAGTCTAATTACAAGTGAAACAAACTAGAAAAATCAAGATTTTATTACAGTGATTATTATTATGGTACCAAACACAGAAAATCATCATTGTTTGGGATGGTAAAACTCAATGTCCTAAGGCCAAGCAATTAGTTATTTCCTTTTTAAGTTGAAATCAAATGCTGGCATTGAATTGAGAACAGAAATGAAATACTGTCTCCCATCAGTGCAGGCTGAGGAGAATAACTGCGCAATATAAAAGCGATTTTAAATCCCCGTTTCTGGTTCTACAGCTTAATTAATCTAGTGGCTAAGATACATATGTAAAAGCTAGTGCGGCTATAAGCCATTGTACTCTTTCTGTAATGAATTATTTCTCTTTTAAATATGTGGAGTTGTTTTTAATTAATTGACTGGGCAATCCCCTTTGTAGGTTTCTATAAAAAAGGTTAATTAAAGCAGTGGGTCTGCAATACATCAAACAGTTTATCTGCGATCACTCCTGTGCAGCAATTCTATTTACTTGAAAAATGGGAATTTATTGACATTCGTGCCAGACTCGCTCTTTTTAACATGGAGATCCAAGATCTATGCTCGTGGACCTGTATATTGACATTGTCCATTAAAGAAACAGTTCACAATGATGCTCCTACACTCACACTACCCAGTCTATGTTTTGCAAAAATGTTGTCATACATATAGATTGTGGGGTCCTTTACTATTCATTTTTTTTTGCATCCCAGGTGGTTTTGTTGTAATTAACCCCTTGTCACTTGACACATTCTGCAGTCTCAAATGAGTGCTGTTTGTGCTAAGGGTATAACTGCTTAATTTATTAGGGGATGATGATTTGAGCTATTACATTATTGTAGGTTCATTGTGCTATAACAACAGTAATATTACTCCGATGCACTTATATAACTTTGCTGCAACTCTGCAGAATCCTGGAGAGTCCACCTCCAGGTAAAACACTAGAACTATATAAAATATGGTGCAGAGAAAGCACTGAGGGAAAGATGTTTAATACATATCTAGCATATCTAGCATACAGACAGAAATCAACCTTAAACATTATACTAAAAATACTAAAAACCAGGAAGTGGGAGATGCACACAGACAGAGGCAGCCCTAGGTTTTGCGGGGCCCTAAGCAAAAGATTAGAAGGGGCCTCATCAAACTATGTAGAATATGCATGTCAAATTCAAAACCCCAATTGGGCCAAAAATTCAATGTCTAAGATTGTGTGGGCCGCAAGAAAAATAAAAAAGTCTCATATGCAATTTTTCTCCAGCTCCCAGTGATTCCCCTTTCTCCAGCACTCAAAATTTCCCCATTCATATGTCTCTGGCTCCCAATATCTTACATCATATATCATATGTCTCCAGCTCGCCAGTATTCTCCATTCATATTTCTCCAGCTTCCAGTAATTCCCCATTCATTAGTCTCCAGCCTCCGCTGTTTAAACCTTACTTACCTTTGAACCTTCCATCTGTGTCTCTCTTTGGTGGTGCGCACCATCTTCCAGCTTTTCTGTGGGACGCTGGCCATAAATCTGTTTCCTGTTGTCGGCAGCATTTATATAGGACAGCTGAAAAGGGCTTTGCAATCAGCTGTCCTGGGTAACTGCTGCAGCAGCTGATAGAAGGCCCTTTGAGGCAATATTCGCCGGAATTCCTTGTGTAAGATGGGGCTGCAAAATTGAAACCATTGGCCACATGCAGTCCACGAGCTGTAAATTTTACATACACTTTGGTCCTTGGCTGCACCTCTTCTATTTATATAAACACTTGCACACATTTCATATATTTGATTAGAAGCATAGCCTGTGTTTTCTTGCTACTATTACTAGTCTTACTTTGGGAGCCTGACCCCTCCCCAATATGGCCGCTGCACACTGTTCAAATGGCAGGAGTATCTTAATACAGACCTCCTGAGTACATATATAGCAGATGGATATGGACTCACCTACAGGAGGTGCCTTGACACTGGGCAGGTGAGATTAACCAAATATAGAATTTTTTATTGATGAATTAAAACATAAAATTAAACATTAGCAACAATCAAATTATTCAAAGTCCATAACAACAATTTAATATAAATAAATAAATGAAAGTCTGATAACCCAAAGCTCCTTGTCCACCTTAATGATTCACTGGTTTATGATCAAATGTCACAGTTTAAGATGTGCAGTATTTTTATGGACTTAATTATTGCTTTTTTTCAATATTTTTTTAATTAAATATTAATAATAATAATAATAATAATAATAATAATAATTAAGAGCTAAATCATCTGAGTGCTCTCTTCCTTAAATTGTCATACTTTTGTCGTGTTTGTGTTGTATTCTCCATTTGATTTTTTTTCTTGCTACTGCTTCTAAGCTCATCTTTTTTTTTTTTTATTAATATTTATTTCTTCCTTCCCTTTCCATCTTTTTCCAACCCAGTTCTCTTCTCTTTATTTACAGTCTTCAGCTCTTTGTTTCTACCCCCTGCTCCCCACCTTAAGTAAGATACATTTTCCAAACCCACGTAAAGTATTTACCGCCTCACGATCACTCCTATCTTACACCAGAATCTCCTCCTGCAGCCCCCATACAGCCCTAAAAAGTCTCACGAGATAGATGTCGTCAGTATCGTGAGACATTATCGGCTCCACAGTACTAGGCACACAACAAAGGAACAGGCTGTGCTGTGGCTGAATGCTAACTAAGCATTTTAGCGGCTGCCTACGAAGGCTATGCCTAGGGCCTCCTCTACACACAAGATAATTAAGGTTGCCCCCTGCAAATGGAGTCACTCTCCACATATAGGACGCAGGTGGAGTGCAGGTGAGTATTTCAGGGGATTCTATGGGGAGTTTAAGGGTTAGGAGTCTATTGGGAGTTTTAGGGTTAGGCTGCAGGTAGGGGAGTCTTAGGGTTAGGTTGTGGGGAGGGGAGTCTTAGGGTTAGGCTACATGGAGGGGAATCTTAGGCTTAGTCTGCAGGGAAGGGAATCTGAGGGTCATGCAGCAGGGAGGGTAGTCTAAGGGTCAGGCTTGGGGAGAGGAGAGTCTTAGGATCAGGCTGCTGGGAACTGGAGTCTTTGGGTCAGGCTGTGGGGAAGAGAGGGTTAATGTTAGGGTAGTGGAAGGAGAGGGTTAGGATAAGAATTACATTAATACCATTTGCTACTGCATCTTTGTTCTTTGTATGACTGATTGCTTCTCCACGGCGAGGCAGAAGCAAACGATTCGACAACCAGTTCACAGCTGGCTGGTATAAAACGTCCCTTTCTAACCGCAGACGCACACCCGATGCAAATATAGGATTTTTTTAGGATTTAGAAATCTGCATGCGGTATGCTAGGGATCTGCTATTGCTATATCCACAGTATGCAAGTTTCCTGCCTTCAGATTTCCAAACACTGAAATATCACTTTGGGTCCTAAATGTATTTATCCAGCATATCCAGTGTTATCCTTGGTAATAGATGATAAAATATAGTCACTTTATATTAAGTGCCCTATACATCTATCTATTTTTGGGTTAATATAGGTTTATACTGTATAATAAAAGTCCAGAGGTTTTTGTTTTCAGTTGAGAGGAAATAAAGTATGTTTTTATATACATTTACAGAGCCACAGCTCTCCTTAGCTTTCATCCCTTCTAACTTTAACAGCAAATTAATTCAAGTCTACCTCAACTCTTAGAACTTCTATTAAATCATATGATTTCTCCAATTTTGTGTTGATAACACACAGGCAACCTTCTATCTTAGATGTTCCTCCCAGATGTAAAATGTCAGGCTGTAGTAGTTCTTTCAATTCTTTTTATATTGGCAACTGTTGCAGAGCAACTTAATGATAGTAGTTGAGGAAACCTGCTGAGTGAATGGCATTCCAAGCCATTTTCTGAAGTAATCTATGAAGGTAAAGGCATATGTGTAGTCATTAAGTGCTTGCTCAAATGGCCCAACAATATCTATTGCCACTACTCCCATGGTGATTGTATAAGAGGAACATGCTGCATTATTTTGTGATTTTCAGGGGCACTTGACAATGAGCGTTGTAACTTGTGCATCTATACCAGGGACCAATTTAATAATAAATAAATAACTAAATAAAAAATAAACTTAAAAGATAACTACCTCACAAACTATTTTCACTATTGCATACAAGTTAACTATTTCCACAAGTTACTCTTTTATCAAACACAAAAATATTGCAGAGACTTTTTTGCATATTCACTAAATAATTCTAATATATTAATTGCATGGTTTTTGCAGGCAAAGAAGACCATAGTGGAACAAGTTAAAGCAAATTGTACTTATATATAAAAAAAAAAAAATAGTCACATATAGTGTATAAGCATTATAAGCTTTTATTCCCTAATAGCTGTTAAACAATTTAAATTGGACTGTGTTATACCGAACTGAATGAGATGTATTTTTTACTAACTGTTTGATATCATCCCCATTTTTCTGAAACAGTGCTTTATATATTCTTATTTTTTTTTATTTTATTTTTTTTATGTTTATTTTATTGCGCACATTGTACATCAATTAAAGAATCAACATGTACAATTATATAACACAATCAACACAGTTGTAAGCAATAAATATACATTTTGCAGAATCATCACCAACCATTAATAGTTGTCCTTAAACGTACAATACCTAAATGGAATTATTATTGCAATGTCCATATCAAACAGGTTTTGCAGTATTAGAATATTTGATCTGCACCAATTTCACACAAGCAAAATGTACCAAAGTACGAGGTCTCTCTATTATGATATCTCTGTAACAAAAACAGGAGGATCTTGTGGAGTTTTCTCTAAGAAGGTACCAGAAAGTATGTCTATGTTACATGCCGTATGTCTGTGTTATATGCCCATTTATTCCTAGCCTCTCCCGGAGTGTGTGTTTGTGTTACCCCTTCGGGGGTTCCTCCGTATGTCTGCTTGTGTGCGAGCCCTGGTCCGTCTTGTCCAGTCCTGTGACCTACCTTCCATCCGCCGTGCTTGGTTCAGCATTCAGCATTCAGTGTAGTTTGTCACTGGTCGGTCCCTTCCGATCTGGTCTACATCCCGCTTCCTTGTTTTCACCTTCCCTCACTGTCTGGTATCCATCTAGGGTTTCCTTTCCCTCTCCTACGAGTCCAGTTCAACAGGGCACGACCTGTTGTTGGGGCGCAGAAAAATCCATCCCCACCACCAGGGGCTCTGGGGAACACCACCTGATAGCACTCCGTGCCCCGGTAGCCGACTCCGTAACAGTCTAAAAGTAGCCTGTACCTGATATTCTTAGTTTTTATTGTCCAGTTTAAGTGTGGATTCCCTACTTTAAATTGCTACTTTGGCAATCATTTGTCAAGTCCCTTGTTCCTACACAGGCTAGTTTTTCAAGCAGCTGTTCTGTGTTTGTCTTGGTACATAGCTTGTCTAGACACATCAACACAGCTCCTGCTCACAACCTGTCTCTGCACTCAGCTTTACTCCTGTATGCCGTTTGTTACTGCACACAATATCTGCCCCCTCATTATCTTCTAATAATTTAGCAACTTTTAAGGTTTATAGTAGGTTTATAAATATATTCTACTAAATATACTCACTATATGCATATGTATTATTATGCATAATAAAACGGGGAGAGGAGATTTACACCTTGGTGGGAATTATAGTCTTTTTTAAAAAAAAAGTTTATAATTAACATAATAATATTTTTCATAAGTAATAATAATAACATTTCCACTCAAAAAACAAATAACAGCACAAAAACGGGACAGAAGTCCGCACGTAAGAGGGAAGTGCACGCCATTTCACTCCCCTCTCTCATGCGGACGCAGATCTGTGCAGATCTGCTCATTGCCGCCCCCGGATCTACATTAGCTTGCCTATCCCTGTCTGTCTAAAGGGGGTTAGGCATTTGGGAGTAAAGTGCCTACATCTTCCTCGGGTCTTCTAACATACAAAACTGAGTTTCATACATTAGAAGCTCCTTCACATAACAGGCATGAGCATGTGCCACTGTTACTTTTCAGGGGATCTTACGTAAACGAGGATCAGGAACATTGGGGCAGATCCTAAACTAAGTCCGACAGGGGAATTACGATCAGCAAGATCATAATTCCCCTGTTCTGTAGGTTGTGTGCATACGCACAACCTACTTACGATATCGTACCAGCTGGCGTGCATATCAGAATTACGTACGCCAGCGGGTATGATAAAAGAGTGTTAACCCTATTTTACGATGGCTGTATCTCTGCCATAGGCGGAGATAGCCATGTAAAATAGGGTTAGGGTCAGGGGAAGGCCCATTATGAGCATGCTGTAAGGCTGCAGACGTGATCATAAGAGTTAATGTAGGAATTTCCAGATTTCCTACCGACAACGGGGAGTGCAGGAGGCGTGCTCCCCGCTACGAAGATGGTCGTAATGACCTTGGGTGTCTGTAAAGCGAACGTAGGTCTGGATCCGGCCCATTATGTTTAATACTTAACAAAATAGGAATCTGATTTGTGGGAGTAGCATTTACGTTTGCAACAGATTTTAGTCACATTTTTATGCATCACATTTTAAATTACGCCAAGCAGTTAAAATTTTTTTTTCTTTTTTTTTCTTTTAACTTCAATGGCAGAAGTACATTATCATTTCAATATGAGAAGTAATTTAATTTAAGTAGCAGACCAATAAAAGCATTGTTTTTTTTTTGGTTTTTTTTTTGCAGCATTTGACAAAAATTACACTTTTTTGTTTTTCAGCATTTAGTAAAACTTGACATTTGCGCCTCACACATTCAAAAGGTTTTTGTAACAGAATATGCAATTTTTTACAGGATTATTGTGAGAAATAAATTGTAATCAATCTATATTGTGGAAAGTTATAAAAACAGCCTGAAAATATTCTCTAGGGATCATCATTCTTGATCTGGACTCCCAAGGAAGACAATGAAACCTTATACCCCTAAAACTTTTATCAGTAGAGAGCGAAGTCAAATGTCAATTTATGCCTGTGTACTGCCATAACCACTTGCCAAAAGTTGTTCTGAAAAGCTGTAAAGCAAAAAATAAAAAGGATAATACTTCTGACAAAATTCAAAAAAATGTTCCAAAATACCTGGGCCAAATAATATCTGTTGAGAACCATTCAACAGAAAATTTTATTTTCCCTGGTGAAAATAATTTTAGCTTATATGAAAACCAGTCAAATCCCTTTATAAGAGAGGCTCATTCTGACTATGGAGCACCTTATAAATATTATGATTTAAGACATATTTTAACATTTTTAAAAGTAGGGTCCTTCCTTTAGCTAAAGAGATGTTTCTGGAGGCTAAATGTATTTTTCAAGATTACAACACTATATTAAACAGCCATTTAAAATATGGTGGTCTTTACATATTTTTTCCCTGCAATTTACACTTTAATACATTTTTGTTCAATTCAAAGTCTCGACAAATCCAATGAAATGCTCAGAATCAGGGTCCAGATGTTTCCCACTCAATACTTAAAGCAGCGGGTTTAGTAAGACACTGGATTATAGCACATTTTCTCTCCAGTAAAATGTCTTTGGCAAATGAGATGAGCACCTGGCATTTGATTACAATATTGTGTAAAAAGTGAAGCTTTAAGCTGTTAAATAATTCATAATAATAATTTTTAGAATTCTATTTTATTAATATATAAACTAAACAATATTTGAAAATCAACGTGTCCTAACAATTGTGGGACAAACTGGCATGGGATTCCATCAATGTGCGGTACTCTATATGATCCAGTCACACAGCATTGGTTGTAGCAAAACTGAGGGGAAATTTTAGTATAGAGAAATTGACCAAGTGTGTTTTAATCATAAAAGGCAAACCAGATATGATAGTAGTTGTAAATGGGGTAGACAAATGTTAGGAAGTAGGTTAAGGAATTTGATAAGCTTGTCTGAAGAGGTGAGTTTTAAGGGAGTGCTTGAAAGTTTGGCGAGTAGAGGATAGTGTTAGTGGATGAGGAAGGTTATTCCAGAGAGTCGGTGCATTCCAGAAGAAGTTCTGTAACTGGGAAACAGAGCATTTGTTTAGTGTAGAGAGCTGTATGTCCTGTGAAGATTTGAGAGAGAGAGAGAGAGAGAGCAGATTAAACAGTGCCGTTTCTAGACCTAGGAGAGCCCACAGCGGAAAAAAAATTTCTCCCCCCCCCAAAAAAAATCCCCTTGTATGTGTCCACTTTTATGTGTGTCCAGCCTCAAATTCTGCCCCTTCTGTGTCCAGCCTCTATTCTATGTGACCAAAGCCCATCTGGGCACCCCCTTTAAGTAACCCGCTACTAAAAAATGGCTCTGTCCCTGACACCTGTTTGAACCAATTTCAGACACCTTGGGCAAGATTTACTAAACTGAGGGAAAGGAAAAGTAGAGATGTTGCACATAGCAACCAATCAGATTCTAGCTCTCACCTTCCTATTACCTACTAGAAAATGTAATCTAGAATCTGATCTGGTTGCTATGAGCAAAATCTCCACTTTTCCTTTCCCGCAGCTTAGTAATTCTAGCCCCTTGACTTCAAACTTACCCCATTCAAAACACCCCTCACCCGTATTCCTACCTCACTCCAACATGCTCCATAATTTCTGAAACGCATCACCACTATTCCTAACCCACTCCAACATTCTCTATACTCCCTGACACCCCTCACCCATATTCCTACCCCACTCCAACATGTTCCACACTTCCTGACACCCCTCAACTCTATTCCTACCCCACTCCAACATGCTCCATACTCCCTGACACCACTCACCCTTATTCCTACCCCACTCCAACATGCTCAATACTCCCTGACACCCCTTACCCCTATTCCTACCCAACTCCAACATGCTTCATGCTCCCTGACACCCCTCACCCCTATTTCTACCCCACTTCAAACCCCCTGATCCCCCTCCCACCATACCAGTGCGGTGGTTTCTTTCCACACAAGCCTTAAACAGGGCCCCAATTTGGAATGCCGCCATGTAGTCACTGAGCTGCAGGCTGGGCCTCAAGGAGTAGCCTCAGGAGCAAGGTGAGGGCACTGACAGTGTGAGGCAGTGGGCAGCCACTGGTTATCCTGGGAACTGGAGCAGACCCTCTAGGCTCAGTGTGAGAGCCATGGCGGCTGGCATAGGGGAGGGCAGAGTGACTGACATAAAGGGGGGCTGCCCTTATGGGTGCCCCCTCAAGTCACCAAGGGCCATGCCCTAAAAACAGCCCTGAGTTAAAATCATGTGATTTGTATGTACTTTTGCTCCTACAGCATTATTAACATTAATAACATTTATTTACAGTCATTTTCAGTCAAATTGGACCACCTTACAATATTTTTTTCAATAGTATTGGTTAAATGCTTCAGCAGTTAAACTAAGCTACAGAGAAGAAGCACAAACACATGGCGGATTAATAGAATATAGCACATCTATGAAACATAGTGTGGCACAGCAGTGGCCAGCAGGCAGGGTGGCAGTTTCATAAACTATATGACACCTTAGAATGATTTTGATTGATTAAGAAAGAAAAAGACTAGTAAAAAAAAAAAAAGTGGAAGTAAGTGAAGTAAGAAGTGAAAAAGAAAATGAAAAATACTTCTTTTGCACACATGTATAACTATAAATGATTTATTTGACAGGCGTGAAATTTCCCTCTTCCTGCAAACATGCTCTCATTTCCCCCATCCTTAAAAAACCTATTGGCCTCAACACACCATGGAGCAGTCGCTCCATGTATTAATTTAAAACTATTTTCTGCCATCATTTTGGCTAAGAGTTAGTCTAGTATGTGTTCTCATATGATCAGTAGATCATGGATGGCTTAAAGCTGTGTCAAGGGACTGCCCTGCAAAATTGTAACAAAGTGGAAAAATAGACGATAGACAATGTAGATGACAAGTAAGCTGTTTTCATTGTAAAATAAAGGGAAAACAAAGGCAGTAATAATAGTGAAATATCTCAGGGATACATAAGGGAACTTCTTACAGCACAACAGACCTATCCATAAAACCATTTATCTGCATTTCCTTCTCTCCAAAAATCTTAACAGCAAACCATATGGCAACTTTGCCAGTCAATTGTAGGCACAGATGTATCCAAACTTTAGTCCTTATGGAGCAATTCATGCCAAGTTAAAGAGATCATAATTATCGACAATAGACAATATAGACAATAGATTGTAGAAGTTACTCCAAGTTAAAGCTGATCATGAAGTAAGAGGTAGAACTGGAAAATAAATGTTGGGTCCTTAAAGTTTAATACTTAACGTCACATGATGAGTGTAGTTTGGCTCTAGGTCCAGAAGGAGTGGTTAGATCACAAAAGCAATGTTTTTGGCACTTGGCATTCCACCAAGGTGATGTGTGGGAATCTTACATGGCATACCTGGAAGAGGAGTGTGGGCAAACAGATATATAGTGCTAACCATGTTAATCAACACAGGGCTCCAGTCACAGCAAGTATTTTATATAACTTTTTACTTCCAAAGTTACATACTCCTAAGAAGAACTGCAAGCTTTTTTAAACACTGTAGAAATTCCAACATTGTTTTCTGAAGATATAAAGAGCCTTGAAGCTCCTGTCACCAGTGAAGATCTAAGGTAGTTTTAAAAACTTTCCCCAATCATAAAACTTTGGGAATTACTGGTATATCCATTGAGTTTTACAAAAAATGGAAGTTTTTTTAATTCAGCTTCTTGAAAATTTTGATAATTTATTTCACTTTGTTTCTCTACCTCCTTCTATGTCAAAAGCGTTAAATGTAGTTACACATAAATAAGGTTAAGACCCCACTTTCCCAAACTCCTAACATCCAATATTTCTTATTACAACCGATATTAAAATATTGGTCAAACTTTTTGCAGTATGGCCTAAAAGGGTCATACTAGAAGTTATACGATCAATACATCCTGATCAATACATCCTGATCATACATCCTGATCAATCTGGTTTTATGCCTAGTAAATCCACACTAACTAATCTTAGACATCTTTTTTTTACCTACCTAAAGATATCTAATGAAGCTGAGAATGAGGTAATGGTGGGAGATTCTTACGTGTTTTGGTTTTTGGTCCTCATTTTATTCGCTGGATGTAGGTTCTATACTCCTCCCTGATGGTGTGGGTATGAGTTAAAGGACGCACTACTAACCCCTTTGTCTTGGGATGTGGCACACGTCAGGGTTGCCCTCTCTTTTCTGCCTTATTTGTCCTTACTATTGAGCCCTATGAATATATAGTTTGATCCCATGAGGGAATAAATGGTTTCCCCACGGGTAGTGGGGTGGATAAAATGACTTAAAAACATAGACTTGTTGTTCATGGCGGTGGTGAGGAGTTGCCTGCTTACGCTCCTTGATGGTGGTGAAAATTTTTGGGAACAGTACAGCTCTACTGTTCCTGACGTCACCTTCTGAAGATAATCAGCGCCCCCTACTGCCGGGAAGTTATATTGAAGACGCCGGGATCAAGAAAAGAAGGTTTCTTCGGCATCTCCAGCCAAGAAGATTTTTGAAGAGTGAAGAAAAGAACAGAATTTATCATTTAAAGAACATTAGAAGGCTCCCAAGATGCGG